>APFE030956690.1:0-15088 GCA_000404065.3 Pinus taeda | reverse complement strand
AAGGACCTGCACACACCTATCCTCCAAGGTCTATCTAGAAGGAAGAGTTGGGAAGTTTCCTCCTTGAGTCTCATCCACATATGTATCTAATTCATACTACGTCCTCAAGTATTTGTGCAAAGATCCACTATTCCAGTAAGATCTCTATCTGCATAATCTTCCCCAACCATTGTCTTAGAATATGTGCTCGAAATTACTTCATCAATAACTCCATGGTGAAGACGCTTCGTAGAAGATGCATCTCTTAAGTGTCTCAAGATGTGTGAAACTACCTTTCCACCTTCATCTTTCCTTCTAGCTCTCACAACAAAGTAGCTATCTTCATTTCCTTCATTGTTTGAGTCATACATCCAAGTCCCCTTTTCCACATAATCATGCTTTTCATTCGGATCCTTTGGATACAAAGCCATTGAACAAATCATTATTCTATATCCCAAGAAACTCCTCGTATTCATCAGAACCACCATAGTTTGTCCCCCAGTTGTAATTAAGAGAATATATTGGTCCACCATCGGTATGAATTGTGTAATTTTCAGAAAATCTTACCCTAGCACCATATTATGACCATCCAAGTCTCTCACCCTCAAGTCCAACTTTCGAGACTGTGAACCCACTCTTAGCTGAGTGTCCTTCAAATTACCTATCATAGCTTTCATGGTAGAGTCCAATGCTTTGAAAGTAATCAACTCTCTCCCCACTTCAGCTTTCTTCCCAAAAGATGTCGTTTCTTTCCTAGTAAGGAAGCTATGAGTGGCCCCTGTATCCACCAATGTAGCAAACTTCTTGCCATGTATGGTTTCCTACACAAAACTCAGCCTAAAGTCATTTCCATCCTCTCTAGGCTTGATCTTGCATCTTATCTCTGCAACCTTCTTCAATAACTCGACCTCAGAAGTGTCTTTTGAATTATATTTCAACCTAACTTCCTTCCTGAGGTACCTCAACTCCCTATTTGGTTCATCTAATCAATTTGATCCTGGCTTAACTTGAGCTTCATCAAGTTTCTCCTCCATCGCTTTCTCCTTAAGTGCACCTACTTGGCACACATTGACTTCTTCCATTCGAAGTGACCCAATCTTTCGAACATATTCCTTCATGTCTTGGTGATAGTCCCCACGTCTGTCAATGTAATTGAGGTCATCCTGTTCTATCACAATGGGCTTTCTAGCAGAAAGTCCCTCTCAATGTCGTCCTCAAGTCCCTTGACATTTGCCTGCAACATGGTGCTTTTCTCCCTTAGTCAAACTCGTTCATCCATGAGTTCTTGGACTCTTCGATCACCATCTTGTATCTTCTCATCAAGTTCATTGAGTTCAAGAGTCCTTCCATGAATATTACCCTTGTCCTTCCCCATGTCCACTATCTTGTCCCCCATGTGTATCAAGAGTTACCACTCTTGCTCAAGAGCTTCATAACATTTATGCATCTCATATTTCCAAAAATATGTCATGTCTTCAATTTTGAAATGATATTTTGACCATATTCATCCATTAGGCAAGTATCCAATACCTTCTTTACCCTAAACAGTCATCAAGCTTTAAACCCCAATACTAACTGCTAGCAACATATATCAACTATCACGAAGTATCCACTTCAATGTTCAATGGTTCTTGATACCAACTCTCATGAAGTGCAGTTGTATCACTTCCTTCTGCAAATCTTGATTCATCTGAATCAAGATCTGATACCACCTGTCAGGGCCCTACCCCGGGGGTGATCTTCCAACCACACATAGGCAGTTGCGGCACCACTACCCACTTTCATTTAACCAATACTTATGAGTAGAGGATACACCTAACATTCAACACTTAGTTATTTTTCTTAAATTTTACTAAGAATTCATCATTTTACACAACAGAATTAATATTCATCATTATCATCATATAAATATGCATAGAGGATATACTTTCTTTTATTGGGAGGGGCAACTCCCACATTAGAGTCTTCCCAATAATGAGAATTCAATATTTTACCAATACAATTATAAGTTCAACCTTTGCTTAGAAACCCAAATTTTCACCTTGACAAAGCTTTCCAATTTTCAACAACTCGGCCTACTCGTGTTGGGTCAGTCACCTCACTAGGTTGGGTCTGCCTTCCATTCAGCAAAACCCACTTTCATCATTGAGGACTTCCCTTGTTCGTCGGGTTGTGCTACTCGTCACTAGGTAGAGGTGCCCAACTCGTTGGGTTGGGTAGCCCTCCACAGCTTATCACAGCTCCCCCTCAAGCAAAGGTTCCCACCCCACCACATTAGGTCATCCTCTGTAGCTTGTCGCAACTCGACGCCCTCCATAGCTCGTTGCACCTGCGCTCTCCATAGCTCGTTTGCACTACAAACCTTCTACACTCGTTTGCAAACAAGAGTGCCCACCACATCAAGTCACCTTTCACAACTCATCCGTTGGGGAAGAGTGCCCACCGTTCAGCTGGCCCAACCGCAGAATTGTCCGCCCACTGTGCAGACCTACCCAAAACAGTTCTCTCGAACTCTTGTGGCTTGTTTCCTTCCTATATCGGCTCAGTACTATAGCTGTTAGTCTTCTTGCACCTTTCTTGTCCTTCTATTTCTTGTCCTTTTCTCGCCCAAGTGTTGTTCCACACTTGTTCACTTGAACTTCGATGATCCTTCCTCCACTAAGTCACCACTGATATATATATGTGTCCTCCATGGTTAAGTTGGGTCGTTCAACCACACAAATCTGCCCATGAAAATGACAAGTAATGTGTCGGCCCACCAACTCATCTTTTCCACACATTGGCTCGCCAAGTCATCCACATCACACGTTAGCCCGCCAACTCGTCACGTGCGCACATACTTAGTCGATTTTCCCAATCTCAGTTTTCCCAATCTCGATTTTCCCAGTCTCGATTTTCCTAATCTCAATTTTCCCAATCAATTCCACGAGGAGTATAATAAGAACCATATTTCTTCAATTATTAATTGAGATTAATTGTAAAATAATGTGACGAGTCTCATCGTTTCTTCCTTTTAGGGATTATTTTGAAATTATATTAATAAATATAACTCCCTTTGTGTTGTGGAGGCCACAACTTTACATGGAGGGATGAGTCCGTGTGGCCACTTGGATGGTGTTCATCGCGTATCCTCAACGAGAGGAAAAATTGAGGAGAGCTTGAGAGATTAATAAATCAGTTAGAATCTATGAATCCTATGTTACTCCATCCAAGAAGCAAAATACTTGCGTGGCCTCCTTGCCTTCAATGTATTTTTATCCAAACAAAAAACATTTCGATAATGGTTTTATATTTCATTGATCTATTAGTTTTTTTGGTTCAATCCAACACTAATGGCAGAGTCAAAGGTTTCAAATCAAGCAGAATTGGCTCTTATATAGAGCATTGGAGCAACATTAATACTAACATTGGAGGAAAATATTGATGAGGCTCACAATGGTGCATCCAAGGATTCCCTACCATAATGACATGTGAACTCAGCATTGTAAGAAGAGATTTCCCTAGGGGATATCGTAGGTTAGTCCTCCCATCCTTAGCAAAGCAAACAAAAAACAAGCCAATCTGGTTTTGGAGGAAATGCAGTGGGACATTTATCACTTAGTTGTCTTTGTCATGTTATGCAAATATATAGTGCTTTTAGGTGTTTTATAAGTGTTGTATGAAGAAAGTCAATTCAAAGTAGTTGTATGTAGACACCAACTATGTCCATCCTTCTTAGAGTTTTTGGGTATTTGCGAAAGAAATTTTGGTTCAAGATGTACAAGTTCTTGCCTTCAAACCAGAATATTTTAACGAAATATATAACCCCATATATATATATCATGTGTGTTAATAATGAGTTATTATAATTCACTCTATTTATTTATTTACCTTTTTAATTGTAGAAATATAGATAGTTTCTACATAGACAAATACTACACATACAATGACAAAAAACAAACAGTTGTGACATGGACATCGATCCAAATAGAGACAACAACACAACTATAGATAGTTGTGACACAAAATACAATAGAAACAAAGATAGTTGTGACACCGTCAGCGGAGGAAGCAAATACATTATGCGGCCAACATAAATAAAACCAAGCACTGCAAAATCATAGTTTTGGCAGAGTATGACACAAACAACTGCAAATGAATAAGGATTATTGCTACAAATAAACACACTAAACTAGAAATAAGCCCATAAATTTGCTATAATTTAAAACACAAAATTGTTTCCAGTAGAAGAGATAAAGATTCTCTTGCCGACCTCAACTTAATATCATTTATGGACAACAAAACAAATGACACACATTTGCAGAAATTGAAATGTACAGTATCTACAAACAACAAACTAAAACTGACACATCATATTTCACAAATTATTTTGCCTGAAAATCATGTTGTTTCAACACAAAATTGTAAAACAAACTAACCCACAAGTTGTTGCAATGCACAAAAAACTACTTCAAATAAAAACATGGCTCTGGAATATGGATTCTTCTCATTAAATCTAAATAGACATTTACATAAGAATATGGATCCCCCCTGTCGTGGTGGTAGGGAGGCTACAGAACCTCTCATAAAACTCCTCACACGCAACCCAAAAATCATTATCTCCCATTCAAACTTGAGATACCTCTCCCCAAATATAATTACACATATGTTTCAACAAAAACTACTAACCCTAAACCTAGGAGGGATTTTCATAATATTTTAATAAAAATATATTTATATAACTTTCGTTCCATCAGAAATGCACATGTCATGGAATTTATGTTTCATATTAGTTCATACTTTCCTTTTACGTTTACATTTGATGTCATTTCACATGTACATTTTATATTTACAATAAATTTTCATAATTAACCTAACTTTACACTTGGGCTCCAATAATTCTCTTCAATCCCCCCTGTGATTTATCTTTGATTTGTCCGTTCCAGTTGCTAATTATTTTGATGTTTATCTTTTTTAGCAATTTCGATCTCTTATTCTCATATATTTTCCTCATGTGTGTGTGTGTGTGTGTGTGTGTGTGTATTAGTCATATTCATTCTGAAGCTCCTCCCATCTTCATTTAAATTAAATTTTTCACCTCTCAAGCTTTCACACCTCACTATCCTTACTTTCCCCCTTCATTATGTTATTTAATCCTTTATCATTTTATTAGTTTTTTTTTTTTATATATTAATTGATTTATAATAGATCATTATAAACTTAATCATTAATTGAACAAGTTCAAGTTCAAAGTGTGAGACACACAATTCCTTCAACTTCTTTATGGCTTCAAAAGCATTTGAAAATGGATAAATATGGTGACTCACTTCTTCATTTCCTAATGCTGCAATAAAAGCATAGGCCTTGCTGTTTTTTATTTCCCAAATGGTAAGCTCCTTATCTGAAGTGGGCATTGTAGGGTGATTGTCTCCTTCTCCTTCACAAACACCTTTCCACAACTCATTAAAAATGAGGTTGTGTTTTATCTTCTAGGACCACTCAAGATAGTTCTACGTACTAGTAAGAACCACTCCCACAATAGAAATTAGTGAATGCATTATAAGAAACAGATTTTACCTCAAAAAAATTCAATGGTTGCACAGAAAAAATCATGTATTTGTGATAAAATTTAGTGGCTATGTATCCAAAACATCATCACTTATATTATACATATACAATATGTCCCTTACAAAACTCAACACATAAAGGAGCATACATTCTTCAAAGTTCATGTATTATATATCCACCATCCAACATATAACAAGACACATTTGCACTCTATACCAACCATCACATTCACCATACAACAATTTCACACCTTGAACTTGTGTCTATGGAACTTGGAAAATTGAAGCAATAAAAGAACTTCATTTAGAACCTCGACAAGTGATTTTGGATAACCCATTGAGAAAATTTAATAGATTCAGAAACATGGCTGCGAGGTATACCTGTAGTAGTGAATTTCTAACCCCATCATAGTTAGAAGAGAAAATTAATCTTCTTAGGGAACAAGAACCCAATTTAAAAACCCAATCAGGAGGAGCTTCAATGCTTCGTAAAAGGGTGGGTTGGGGTATGATTGAGCTAGACTTTGCACTTGACAAATTTTATAATACCATGGCAGTCCTCGATGTTGTGACAACCCATTGTGTAATAGGCATGATGGAAAGGAGTTATAGAGCACATTGGTTGAGGGAGGCGTGCAAATGGAAGTATGATGAGTCTCTCAAAAGCACTGAGATTTCGCAGCTATGGGCTTAGAGGTGTGAGGAGGGAAGCGAATGAAGGTGAGAGGAAGGAAGCGTAGTGCACATATAATGGCTATCGTGGGCTCCTCCATAAACTTGGTATGTCATATGTTGAGTTTGCTCCTTTGGATCATTTTGGATAGGTATGGTCGAATGGAAGACAGAGTTGCCAGTTATGCAAAAATATGAAGAATAGAGGTAGATCTCCAAAATAAGTAGAATAGAGTGAGGAGGGAGTTACAAGGGCAGAAAGGAAGCCAAAAAAAACGGTTGGCTCTAATACCATTTCAGACGAGGAGGTAACTCCTCAACTCGAACTGTATTGCATTATGATTGATGATAGATATATGCATGGATGGCGAGATTCTTGGGTTTCATCTCCCAATGTCTCTTCATCTTATAATTCTCCTTATTTTCTATTTACAATATTTACATGGATTTAGCTAATCCCAAATATCACATGTCAATAGTTGAAAATGTTGAAAATTCATGTCATGTGTCCCTATGTCTGAAATCATGTTGATGTTATCTCAAACCAATGAAATACTCACACATATCTTCATTTTATATATCCATGCTATAGTGAGTACAGATGCAAGAGGGGTTCTTGGGCCCTTGTTTTGCAACAATTTCTTTGTTAAGATTGTCAACGCAACACCCACTAGCTTCAAGATTCTTACGACATCAATTGTTGTGACTTCCTGACTTCCTTTCTATTGGTCCTATGCAACAAATTTTCCACGTATGACTACCCTTACATCATATCGGATGCCCCTCCATTGCACATGTGTTAGCACTTCCGAGAAAGGCCTTAGAGAGTGACATGGGTCTAGGGACCACTATTATAGAAATTTTACCAATGAGAGCCTTTGTTGCGATTGTGTGGAATGTCCACCTTCACCCATTCGTACATCATCCCAGTTGTTCCCTTTTTCATACAACTTTGACGCCATCCAAGGAATCGTTGCAAAGGTGATTTTTATACTAGGAACCTCCCTCTTTTTCCACTTCACTATCTTTGATCTAGATACACCACCATTGACACCTCTGACACCTACGACCTAATGAAAAAAGTATTAGTCCAACATCCTGCTTTTTCTAGCAACACCTTTGATATAGATATATATATAGATACATACATTCTCCACACTAATAAGATATGGTACATCCTAGAAAGACTTCATCGGTAATCCTCTCATGTAGCATACTGTGCATTATTTCTCATTTTATGGCAATTCTTTTTAACCTTTTATTCGAAGAAAAAATGGTAACATGGAGAGAAAATCCACACTAATAAGATATGGTACATCATAACAAGGCTTCAATGGTTATCCTCTCTTGCAGCGCACTGTGCATTCTTTCTCATTTTAAGTCAATTCGTTTTAAGCCTTTATTTGACAAAACAGATGATAACATTGAGAGAAAAGAGAATTGTGGTAAAATAAAAGAAAAATAATATTCTCACGTCGTATTTCTTCCAAGAAATATCGATTAAGGGATTTACATATGTTTTGCATAATATATTAATTTAAATTATATATAGTAATGAATTTACAAATTAATTTTAAAATTTATGATTTTTTTAACAAACATAACGAAAATGTAAAATGTATTTGATTAATTATAAATATAATAATAAAACAACATTTAATTAATAAATATATTATAATATGTTTAAAGATATGTGAAGATAATGATAATGGAGTGGGGTGTTATAGGGAGTATGTAATTTATTAACCACCATGGAATGTAATGAAGAAAATATATTTAATAAATTAAAAATTTTGTGTAATTTTCATAAGTAATATTAGGTTTTCTTTCTCTTTCAATTAAAAGTATTATAAAAATATTTATAGTGTTTTTATTATATTTGTATGTTCTAATTCTCATCATTTTTAATCCTTTCATAGTTGGAAATATAATAATTTTTACATTTTATTTGACATCTACATATGAGGTTGTATAAAAAAATGTCTTTCTACAATTTAATATAAACATATTTATTTTTTAAAGTTTAATATAGATTTCCACTATATTGAAAATAGAAAATTAAAGTATTAAGTTTCAAGGGGTGTTATCCTACATTCACGAAGGAATGATGGATTTCCTTGTTTCCTTATTATTGTTTGATAATTGAGCTATGATAAGCTTTACAATAAAAAATGGTCAATCCTAAATAAATACTACTAATTAATAAAAAAAACTTATATAAATTGTTGTTTACAATATATATTTTTATTTTTACCATTAAAAAATTATTAATTATATTCGTAAAAAAATCATATTTATATATGTGCATATGCATTCTATACTATATAATAAATAGATACTCAAAATCTAAAATTGTGTTCAAGGCTATAAACTATTAATACTTTCACAACTATCAATAAACAAATATGCTCATTTTCCTCCTTGACTCAAACGTCCTCTTGGAGTGTGAACAAAATACAATTATAAGTAGCAAAGCTATCATGCCTTCTTTGAATCTTATATGCTTATAAAAAATAATAATCATTTCTACTCTTCAAGTGTAAATCCTTTTCTAGTATGGTTATACAAATACCATAAACATCTCTCAATACCATTATATTAATCTTATCGTAGTATTCAAACAACATATTTGACGGATTTTGTAATAGATTCTTTTTTTTAGTGTCTATTTTCCAACCTCTATATGGAGTCCTTTGGATAAGTGCTTTTGTAATATATTTGATTCTTGATACATGGAATAAGAGAATCATCGAAAGTTACTAAATTTAGAAGTTATTCCTATAAAGCTAAATATATAAATAGTTTTAGTGTTATAAGCACACACAAAAAATATTAGAATAACTTGTGAATCTTGTTTTGAACCAAATGAAATAACCTCTCAATCTCTTTTTAAACATAATGAAATGAATATAAAATAGGAAGAGGGTTCCCTTTCTCCATATCCAAGAAGGCCTCCTTGGATGGTGCCATTGAAATAACCCCATTCCCTTGACTTTCCAATGGGTAGATGGATGAGCTTAATTTATTACATCCTTTAAGGCTTTACTTTGTAACTAGAAAGAAGTATATCTACATTGGGAACCATATTGACACTATAGGAAGCATTAGCTAGTGGGCTCATATTACCATCATTCCATTTCACTATGAGGCCTCCCATTTATTTGTACATCCACCTAGTATAAACATAAAATATCAACATATGAGCTACACTTTCCTTCCATTCCTGATATGAAACATACTTACAAATCTCATGTTTATTTTTATTTTTATATAGTCTTTTAAATTATAAGGCTGCTATTTCTTGCTAGGCATGTGGAATACACATGAATTAATATAGAATTTAAAAAATATATATCAAACTATTAAAAAAATCTACAAGTACAAACACATTGTCATAAAAGTATTTTTTTAAATGAATGAGAATAATAAGGTATTATTTTTAATATTTAACATCTCAAAATGGCTTTGAATTTAAAAATCAATTTTATTTATTAGATTTTTATTCAATTTGTAATTAGTAGAATGAAGAACTATAAGCATGATATGCAATAGTGCATGAAGCTACCTCTAATTCACTATAATCATTAAGGTGCACAAATGGATCTATCCCCTTATAACTTATAAGTCCTCCTAATATGGATATGAGTAAATAGGGATATTATCCTCATAATATTTCATATAAAAAGCTTTTATGAGTTTGAAAAGGAAACTATATTGTGGAGTAAAAATGCATTTTTTTATATGTATTAAAAATATGTTTTGAAGAAATTGTTTTAGAGAATTTAAAAGATGGTTTCTTCACATTTTATATGTTTTAGTAAGTTTATTAGATAGATTAACATATTTAGTTAAAAATATTTATGATTCAACAAAATATTAATAAAACAATGAATTAAGTTTTAAATTATAATATTATATACGCTCTCACTTATTCCAAATTGCGACCTTGTAAGTTATTATCCATTGGGAAAAATGATAGTTAAAAAGAGACTTGCCAAAAATGATAATAGGGAAAGAAAATAAGATTATAGTGAATGAAATGAAACAATATATTTTCATGACCCATTTTTCATGAGTGAAACACATCACTCAAAGGTGTTATATATATGTTTTACAATATATCATAGTTATTAATTTAAACAATAAGGATATTAATTGGCTTTAAATGTTTTTAATAACGATACACATTGGTTTTGAAATTCGTTATTTTTTCTATACAATAATGTTTAAGAAATGTTTAGTTAATAACAATTATAATGATAAAATTATATTTAATTCATTTTGTATTTTTTTTCAAAACCGTATCAAAACATTGAAATGAAAATATTAAATATGTATTATAATTTTGAATTTTCATAGCCTATTATTATTATTTTTTCATTATTCTTCAAACAATTGTACTATCTTTATTATATTTAACTTTTAAGTAGACACACCACAAGTATCCTCCAAAAATCCTTTGATAGTTGGGGAAAAAATACAACCACTACTATGTTATTAATAATTTAATACTTTACATATTGTTCGAGAGTCTTAGAAAAGGACACAAAATAGCACTATTTCACCAGTATAGCCGAAGGAGGGGTATACAAACTTTTTTTAACCATATATCACTCCTAAGTTTTCATAAGAAAAAGATATTTTAGAAATATTTCTATCATGTTTGCTATATTAAAATTTTAAGTGGGCCCACCAAATAATCCTCTAAGGATTGGGTAGAACCACGATGTTATGCTATTCAGGATTGGGTAAAACCATACAGATGATATGATATTCACAATTTAATAATTTACACGTCATCCCAAAGCCTTAGAAAATAATACAAAAGCCCACCATAACCCCAGGGAAGCATATTAAAACATGACTCATTCTTCTTTTCATCGTATATCATTCCCAAATTGATCTAAACATTGATCAAATCGATAGTAGCAGATAAGGGTAAGGTGAAAACCCTTAGCAAAGTTGGAACATCAGTCTAACAATTAGCAAGAAGAGGAGGTGATTGCTATTTTTTTCTAATTTCGTAATGCCATGTTTCATTATGTTATTGTTGAGGAGTTGGGAAAAGGAACTCATGGAACCATTTGGAAGACAATGGATAAGGTTACGAGTAAATTTTGGGCCATGAAGAGAGTATTTATATTTGATGTCCTGCTTTAACTAGGTCTTTTGAATGTGTTGTTCAATTCATCAATTATTTCTTGCATGTTTCTTCAAGAAATTTTGAGTTGAACTATTGTTTTCCTCCATTCTGGTGAGTTATATGATTTAGCATGGATTTTTTTAAATTTGGTTGACTACCAAATTTATCCATTTTATCCAATTTATATCCAGTTCTATTCATTCCACTATTTGCATTTCTAACTCATTCATGCCTTGACTTTTAGTTTTAGTAGTGTTGTCAATTTGGTGGTTTTGCACAAGATATGGTGTAAATGCAAACTTTGAGTGTTTTTTATCCATTCACACAAAAGCCTTCAAGCATTAATTTTAGTACTCTATTTAATATGGATTAAGCACCAATTTTCCCTTTAGCATAGGACCAAAGTGTTTTTCATAAATAAAGAATTGCTAATTATAACTCCATTAGGCCCATTTTCCCTTAAGCCCCGAGAGATTATTTTATTTTAAAATTTCTCCATGCTCTTGTCTTAGTATTTAAGTTTGGCCCCATACACTATTTCTATGTTAAGTACTATCTAGGATTATGTGTCCATGCGGCTCCACCATTCGTCTCATTCCCATTGGTCCCAGTGCTCCACTTTATACACACTACCATCTCCCAGTCCTTTGTCAGCTCATAGCATCCTCTATTGCACTCACTTGAAACCTTCTGGTGTCTGGGAAATAGGATGATGTGTCTTGGTGGAAACCACTACCGCACTGTGAACTAATCAATCGCTAATCTAGGTGATCTGTTTCTAACAACTTCCACATACACCCATTGCCCAGTGAGTTGTGAGCTCTTCGTATGCACCCCTTATAATTCAATCTAAGGAAATTTTCTGGGGTGATGTCATTCTTATGTCACTATTTACACGTGGTGCCATTAGAATGGTGACACATATCACTTATATTTGGCCCCTCTGACCATCTAAAAAAATTAAAAATGTATGTCATGTGTCTCTAGGTCTTACTTCATACTAACATCATCTCAAATTGATAAAATATTGTCACACTTCTTCCTTTGATTTTTGCATGTTATTTTGAGTACAGAGGCAAGAGGGGTTCCTAGGCCTTCATTTTACAACATTTTCTTTATTATATTTTTCAAAGAAAAAACCATTGGATTCAAGATTATTACAACATTGACTACCCGACTACCTTTCTATTGGTCCGATGTTATTGATATACCATGTCTACCTGATCTTAGATCATCCTAACTTCCCCTTCTTTACACATGACTTAGAACTTCCAGGGAAGTCCTCCTTTGGTGACATGGATCTTGTGACGACCACTACACAACTTTCGCCGATGAGATCTTTTTCCATTGTTGTGTGGACTGCCCACCCCACCTAGGCTTACATCATCTTGGTTGTTCCCTTTACGTGTATCTATAATAACATCAAGGGAACTTCCACAAAGGTGATCTATATAGTGGGGAGTTCCTGCAATTATAGTCCACCAATTAAATTCATGTAATCACTATTAAATCCTCCCAATTTTAAGTCATCACGAACATTCCCTTTGTGTGGAAATTTGAAGCATCTAGGAAAAGTATTGCCAAAATGAGTTGTTATAAGGAGCTCCACGATTGGCCAATAAAAAAAAATTCACCATTGAATTGTTAGACCACATTCTCTCAGATTTGAGCTTAGTTTCTCTTCCAACTATGTCGACTACTAATCTACAACAACTAGACGTTTCAACTTTAAATATGTATTTGAGTTTTGGGGTACATAACTTTGATGGGCAATAACTTGCAATCCAGGAGGATTCTAGCAGACATCCATAAACAATTATAGATATCTTTGAGAGCTCTATCCATATAAGTGGATTCCACTTGCATTTGAGGTTGTTTTCTATTCTATAAATTTCTCTAAAGTTTTTGCACCTTAATAATTATTTTCCTTTGCCATAGATGTGCTCATATTCATTCTTCTTCCAGTATTCTTTTATTTTTCCATTTCATTACCTTCTATCTAAATAAACCACCATTGACATGTGTGTTATTAATTACTCCCATTCTCATCCTCAAGTAGTCAAGGGGTATTTCTTTCTAAAATAACACATATGTGTCCAGCTGAGCAAGGAGAAAATCATTCCTATTGGTTTGTCTCAGCTAGGCTTTCATTCATAATAGTGCCTCCCTATACACATACACATGACCTCTCGAAATAACAACAATCTATCTTATGCATGACTGACACCATTGACTTATCAACTAATAAACAACAATCTGTGCCACTTAGAAGTGCTTATATGACAAATATAAAGGGACTCTCAACAATGTATGCTTAAACCAACTGCGCGACATATACTTTACTTGGAAAACTTCTAATGGCAGCAGAATCACTACATTAAATTAGACTAAACATGAATATAAGCATGTTAATCAAGAATATTTCAACAACACTTGGATTGAGAATCGCCTACTAACAATATGATTACAACACTCTGACAAAAATCTAATGACACTTGCTGTTGATTGTTTATACTTGATACCAAGTGTTAATACTGTTTATATCAAGGATACAAATAGTTTAACCGATACCACTGATACCAAATGTTGAACACTTTATAACTAAGGGTTGTTTCATTGTTATCCCGCTCTTTTCAGCACAAATTTGATGTTTGATCCTAATTACTAATTAGAGCCTTAAGGAATCATAACAACCACACCACTCAACATATATGAAATATAAACTTTGACAATTTAAGCAACATTAATATGCAATAAACTCCATTAGCCTTTGTCTTCAATGATTATCTTTTAGAACCAAACAACTTATACCAATTTATAATGCCAATCGTTAATGGAATAGTCTAATACCCAAATGTTTATTTGAATACACTCCCTTTATTGTTATGCTCACTCTTTGGCACTATAAATTTTTTAAACATACTTGCACAAGTCAGAAAAGCATTGGTTGTAAATGGTTCATCATCCCTATTCTTTCATCATCGTCTATATTCCGTCTATCAATCTAATTTGTAAACAACATTAAATCAACCATACTACTCAACAAAACGAGTCTCATTCAACTTTATAAACTAGAGGGGAAAATGGCACACTTGCCTTATCCTTCAGATGCATTACTTGCATGTTTCTTTATTCTCATTGCATCTATTCTTTCTATATTCTCTGGAATCCAACCTCTACTTTTCAATGAAGTGGAGCAAGGGATCTACTTCCCTTGATAAAATTATCTCTCAAGGAAGGAATAGGTTGGAATTTCATGTCGTAACAGGAGAAGGAATAGGTTGGAATTGCTCTGTTGTTGCCACCATCGTGATTGGCATATTCAAATGGTATCTGTTGCTCCGGTCCTACTGCTGCAACAAATGGATTAATCTGCAATGTACCTTCTTCTGTAAATGTAACCTGTTCAACAAAATAAGAATAAGAATTGCAGCTTCTCCCTTTTAAATCAGATGACAGAACTGTATGACCAATAGGATTCTCGCGATTTGTCAAGAGAGGAATAAGTTGGAATAGACAGGAGGAGGCATAGAAAAGTGTTTCCTTAGGTAGGGCCTTCTCTTCCGATCCCACGATAAGAAATTGTTTATGAGATCAATGGTCGCGGCACTTGCTGTCGGTAGAAGAGACGACAATTGTTTAGTGGAATCAACATTCCCAAACTCTTTTGGAAAGCTGTAACCCTTTAAGTCGGCAAGCAGTAACCCCTCACACCAACTTCGGGTATCAGGAGAACCAATGACAGAGC
>APFE030956679.1:0-44751 GCA_000404065.3 Pinus taeda | reverse complement strand
GCTCGGGGGCAGCGCCCCCGAAGCTAAAAACAGATCTAAATTTGCCTTGAAAAAGTATAGTAATTTCTAGTCAATCTGAGCCGTTCATTAGGCGGATGATCTGACGGTAGAACTTATGTTTAGTTTAGGGTTTTTTGCCCTAGAAGGCAACCCCTCTCTTTGTATGAGGGTATTTGTATTTGAGGCGGCGATATTTGATGTGTATTCTGTGTGTGAGCGAGAAACAGAGAGGTGAGACTGTGAGAGAAAACAGAGGATATTACAGCGGCTTTGCTGTAGGTTGTGTCTCTTCATTTTGCTGGATAATAGAAAGGAAGGACTGGCTGTTCGAGGTGGACGTAGCCCAAACTGGGTGAACCACGTATATCTGTGTCTCTCTTGTTTTGTGTGTTTTCTGTGTTTATATTTCTGCATTATTTTATGTGTTCCATTGCTCCGTAATATATAATTTTCTAACATGAAGTCTGTCTACCTTGAGATCCTTTGATTAAAATCATTGCTTCTTGCATCCTTGACATCATCTACATTTCTTTTTGGAACGGGACTTCCTTCATTGTTTCCTTGACTCTTATCCTTGCCTTTGTTGGAACTGGGAGCATTAATATTTCTTCTTGGCTTCCTCGCATTCTTTTTTTTTAAGCATTATCATTATTTCTTGAGGGTTCTCCTTCATAGCCAAGACCTGATTTATCAAATGGGGATCTTTGATGGCCGAGCATGTCATCCAAGGCTTGGGAGCTCTTCAAAAATTTGCCCATCCCTTCAACCTTTTTCCTGAGGGAGACAATCTCTTCTTCCAATCTTTCGGAATCTTTATTCTTCTTAGAAAGTATTTTCTCAATCTCTTCCTTGATACAAGTTGCTTCATTTGCTTCTATTTTAATGGAGATGATATCTTATTTCATTATGAAGATTTCTTCATTTTCCTTAGCTAGACTGCTCTCCATTTCTTCCATGATCCTTGTAGCTTTACATGCTGTGGCCTTGAGAAGGTTGAGGTTAGATTTTAGTTTGAATATTTCTTCATCCTTTGCTTTTAGTTGCCATATCATGGTGTTTTTCTCCTTTTCTGCTTCATCAACCTGTCCTTTCATGATTACCAATTCTTCCATTATCTTCCCAGTTCCTTGTGCTTGTTCCTTGCTTGTTCTAGTTGTGATCTAAGGGAGGAGGCCTCTTCCTTGTATTTACCAATCTCTGCTTCAAGTTTGTTGAAGCTATTGTTCCTTTGTTTAAGGTGGCTTGACAAGTTATCTTCTCATTTCTTTGCTTTATCCAATTGATTTGTCATGGATATGACTTCTTCATGATGCTTTCTTTTCTTTGATGAAATTCCTTCTTAAGCTTGGCAAGCTCTTTATCCCTTTCTTGTACTTGAAGCTTAACAGGGTCAACTTTATTCCTTGTTTGGTCTTGGTCACCAACTAGTGCTTTCTTCTTAAGTTCCTAGTTTTCCTTTTTCAAACTGATAATCTCTTCCATGGTAGCCATAAGTTTAGTGAGGAGATCTTCTTCAAAATATTTTCCATTCTCTTCATCTTCTAGGTCTTCTTTAGCCTTGATGTCATCATTCTCATTTTTAGCTTCTATGATGGGTTCTATATTTCCTTCTTGGTTTCCATCATCTTCTTGACTAGTGGTCTTAGTCAATGCTCCTTTTGAGTGAAGGTCATGAAGTTTTTCCCATATACCCTTTGCTGACGAACATTTTCCTAAATTGTTCTTTATAGAATCAGGTAGCCCATTCAAGATTGCCTTCATTATTTTTGCATTATACTCCTTGGATTCTCTATCCATCATGCTATCAGCAATCTCTAATTTTCAGATTTCAATGCCTTGAGTCTTTAAGAAATTCCTCATTCTTATTTCCCATGTATCAAAGTTTCCATTGAACCATGGAGCCTTTACAAATTGATTGATTTCAACTTCGATGGTTGAGGGAGACACATCTTTAGGAGGATTGGAGACTTTCTTCCCTTGCTTTTCCATTTGTGTTCTAATTGATCAACCTTCAAGCTTTTAGGATCTGAGTGAAGGTACTGGCTCTGATACCAATTGTTGGAAATACTAAGACAGGGTGAATCAGTATTTCTTTTCAATTGTTACTTTTACCAACTAAATCAATTATATTTAGAACACAAAATTAACAATAGAAATAAATGATTTTATATTTGTAATCTTTACAATAAATTAGGTACAATATATATAGGGCTCCAACCCTTTTCCAAGCACCAACTTGGTATTTTGTGAGGCTCCAACCTCTAGGGCACCAACCTTGTCTTATCAAGGCACCCAACTTGGATTTAGGAGCACCAACTCCAAGGACACCAATCCTTCCAATTATGAGGCGCCAACCCCAAGAGCTCTGACCCTATCTTGTCAAGGCACCAACCTTGGATTTAGGGGTACCAACTCCAAGGAAACCAATCCTTCCAATTTTGAGGTACCAACCCTAAGGGCTTCGACCCTATCTTGTCAAGACACCAACCTTGGATTGTTCAAGGCTCCAACCTTCAGGGCACCAACCCTCTGGGCTCCAACCCACTGCTATATTTTGTCTAGATATGTTTGACAGTAATTATTTGCTCCCAAGATCTTCTCACTGAATTCTGTCAATCTACAGCTTCACTGCTACATCAATGACAACCTGTCTTCATACGAAGGAGTCTTCACAACTCTTCATATTGTTCAATAGAGTCTGCAAATTTTACCTCATTATGATCTCAACAATGCATCATGATCTTCAATAAAGTCTCCAAGATTTGTTGATGTTTTTCAACAATATATTTGCGTTAGGTATTTGCAACAGGTCGTTTTGTGCACTATGGCTTCACTTCCAGTCCGATCCTTCCAAGATGAATCAAGTCAAACTATTTTCCTCCTGCTCTGTCTTCAACTTCCTTCTTTGCTCGGCCTTCGGCTTCTGCTGCACCTTCCACTTTTGCTAGACCTCCGGCTTCCTCTATTTCTTCAAGTTCATGAGTTGTGAACTTTTACTTCTTCTCTCTCTAATAGATGCTTGATTCACATCCCTCAAGTGAAGCATTTCAACTTGTATATATATATATATATATATATGAGTTTTGCCAATAAACGAAATGACACATTCATTGGTGGAGGGGCCGAATTGTTTATTTATGGAGAAACCAGAGAGGCTATAACCATATTATAATAGAAGTCTAGCAGTCCCCACATGCCACGTCACCGCTAATCACAATCGTAACTTTCAGAGGTCTCTTACTACAGAATATATCGGAGAGGCCCTTTTTAATATTCATCCAAGGCCCACATGGAGGTCTCCAATACCATGTTATCAATCGCAATCGCAATTTTCCGAAATCCAGCAATCACAACTCATGAAAATCCTGTAATTGCAAATTTTGGAGGTCTCTTATAACATAGCCAATTTCCCAACGAAGTGGATGCGATATAATATTAAACAGTCATTAATAAATCCATCAGGTCCATAGCTCCATCGCAATCAGTGGTCCATCGGTTTATCGCAATTAGCAGTCCAGGGTCCACGCCCTTATCGCATTCGGTGGTCTGCAATACTATCACAATCGGCAATTTGTTTCACAAGTCTTATCGCAATCGACGATTCGGCAGTGACAACCCTTATGATTTGCGTAACTTCCCTAATACCTAGATGTGATATTACATAAAGCTATATTCTATGGAGCTATCGGGTCCGCGTATTATATCGCAATCGGCGTTTTGACATACCTTTGAAACTTGCAATTATTGTGGATGCGATATTACATTAAGTCATGCTATAATGGTGTAGCAGGTCTGCAATGTTATCACAATAGGAGGATTTTAGCAGTGTTTACATATCTTAATATAATAGAACCGCCGATATTATACTCTGTCAAAAGGGTTCCCATGGTTTATTGCGTCCTCTGATATGGCTCCTCTAGTGTTTTCTTCTTTTCTCCTCTGATATCGGTATTGCTATTTGTTCTTCCTATAGCACTTACCCTTGGGCATATGTGATAAACTGCTTCCTTGATCCCTTTTGATGAACTCTTCCTCTTACTCTTTAGCTTCATGGATTCTCCTCTTTACTCCTTCTCCTCTTCTGATGGCTTCCAATATATTTCCTCCTCGGTTCCATTGATTCTATTATGTCTGTATTCAATCCTTGGATCCTCCATGAGCAGTATTATGATCAATGGGCATTAATGGGCAACCATACATGTCACAATAATTTGCCATCACAAATACTGCCATATTGACATCAATGACAACCTAAATTAACATAATTCCTGTGATTGTTTTCTGGTCATGGAAGTTTTAGAAAATAATGGACTGAGGCTCTCATTGCTAATCTAGCTTCTGTACTGAAAAGGGAAACCTATCTATCTGGAAGAAAATGAATATATACATAACAATGGAAGAATATCTTAACATTCCTTCAGTTAAAAACTGAAGGAATTTTTCATGAATTACATCTGCAAGGAAGTGACCATAGTCAAAGGTGGTTGATAGTCCTTTTGTAGAAAGAGTGGATAGAAAGCCTAAAATAAGCTCATCTACCCATTCATCTGAAAAGTAACCAAGTAAGCATGACAAGACAGAGATATTTTGTCTAGTTCTTTGAGGGAAAATAGAAGAGGGATAAGGGGGATTCTTCTTGGGGAGTTGAGAATCTTCTGGTAGGAATACCTCAAAGATTCTAGCTCTCTGGGGAAAGGTAAGTTTCTGATAGATTTATTTAAGAGCTTCAAGGGAAAAGGGAGTGAGGGAGGCACTGTAGGGGACCTGCAACATTTGGTTTATACTTTTAGAAGTAATGGTGAAAAGGATTTCAACGTTAGGGGAGATGATAGCCCTCTTACTTGAGAGATAAGAGGCATGACACTTGAGGAAGAATTCGGGGAAACAGTAAGACTGGGGGAAGACAAAAAGGAGTAGTTTGGACTAACAAAGCTTAATCTCGTCAAACTGATCAAGGTAAGTGTCACGAAACTAGCAGTGTAATTCGAAGAGGTCAAGCTCACACTGTGTCTCGACATTTGTAATCCCTGCCAGCAAGGGGAATGTTTAAATACACAAGGGGAGTGATCATGGGATTCACCACAGTGGCATTTTTGGGGGCCATCGTGGTAGCAGAACGAAAGTGGAAGAGAGTGACAGATGGGATTAGCAAAGGAGAATTGTTAATTGCACGGGAATTTCCTCTGTGAGCAGTTGCTGATAGGAAATAGAACAAAGATTGGGAGCAGTGTAACAATAGGAAAATGAAAAAGGGACGTTAGTGTGGGAGAAATGGAGTTTTATAGATTTACAGATGGAGTGGGACCATTGGATAAAAGGTTGTCCAGGAGCATCATTTACTCTGCCACGAGATGGAGGTAATGGGAAGGAGCTGTAATGGAATGGTATAACAGTTGTTGACATGGCGGCTCATGATACGCGGATGGAGGCGCGGGACAGTTGGTGAGAAGTGATAGGCGAAGGGATATGTGGCAGTAGTGGAGTGGCGGTTGAGTGGAAGTTGGGGGTGATGTAACCAGAAAGGCAGGTTGCAGTGGAACAGAGGAAACCACTTTCGGAGGGGGGTCACGTTTGTTGAAGTTTCTAAGTTTACTTAGTTAGAAACCCTCCATGCACTTTATCTAATTTATTCCTACCTACTTGTTATTATTCCTTAACAAGTTCTTTACAATGTCAATACTGAAAATAAACACTAGTGTATGCTCAAAATATTGCTGATCAGCAACTAAAAGAAACAGAACCAAACACACCATATGACACCATTATTTTTGGACTAATGTCCCTAGAAAAACCTAATGTGGCAAAATCGGTGCAACTATCTGAGGGTTTTCTTATTAAGCAATATCAAAGTACAATCTGGGTGCCAAAACTAGCCTACCCAACATAGAACTTTCTTGGCAGTAGTACCTCTCATTTTTTGACAAATCCACTGGCTGAAACCCCGAATAATCCTTTCATCAGCTACTTAGAGCAAATCTGCTCCAGAAACCCCAACCTCTACCTATGTGGACTGCACCAGCCTCTCCTTGCCTAGCATTGGCCTTGCGTCAGCTTATATAGACTTGTGTTAGCCCTAGGAGGCCCTACGTCAGCTCTCTGGCCCTCTATGTTAGCTATGCTGGCCTTTCTGGTGCTCGACGCAACACTTAGCAACCTCTGTGTGGCCCTGCATGAGCACTAGCTAGTCCTGTGTCACTATCTCTGACTACTCTGCTGCTTTCCCGACACTATCTTTACCTCTCTGTCTCTCTGTACTCAATGCCCCTCAGCTGCTCTTCGATCATTGATTCTATCTCTCTTAGCAAACCTCGCTCTAGAGAATAGAATGACTGATCACGCTGATGTATTCTCCAAGTGACCCTCAAGCCTCCTCTTATACTTTTCTTGTTTACATCTCAACGGCTAAGATTAGATCTGGCTTGATCCATGTCTTTTGGACCATTCTAACACAGATTCATATTAATACACATTAATATTTTATTTTCCCTAAGTTTAGACTTAAGGACTCCATTAAAAATATTATTTATTTTAATATCTCCTGATCTGTTTAGAAACATCCCAAACCCTTTCTGGGTATTGGAGATCTCATGTTCCCCAACCTCTCCACCAAATTTCGTGGCTAGAGCACATCTAATGCTACCCCAAATCAACAATGTTTGTTTGTGGTATTAGAGAGGGGGTCTGAAATCATGAGGGGAAGACACGTAGTGGCAGGGAAACTGCTTTTCGGTCCCCCCCCTCGTCGATGAAGAGAATCATAGTAGAGGGGTCCGAAAGCACTTAAGATTTGTTGGATTAAAGTGAGGTCGTGATCGGGGGAGGTAAGGTGTGCGTAATTTTAACGTCGGCGGTCCCACATTATTTCTTGGGCATATATTTTTCCAATAAAGTCCAAACTTTGGACAAAAATATCCTTTGTCAACCATTTACATAATAAATCAACTTTTTCCTAAACTAATGTAACTTAACTAATTAGGGTGCATTTGAGAGTGCAAACCCTGCTTTATTTTGCCATTTTTTAAAGAACTTAAAAATATCTATCCAACAACTACATTAATATAGATTAAATTGTTCGATTAATTTATTCACCTACTCTACCTATCTAAACTCAGCCAAGATTACACTATATGGCTAATTTATTCACTCTAATCTAATTTACATAAATTGAAAATTTGTTTGAACATGATTAATCTGTATGTTTCAAACAAAAAGAAGTATTGTGGCATTTTAAACAAGTTGCACACAATTTCATGAATTTATTCACTACAAAATTATTGGACTATCAGCGCATTTCAACTGGCATCACTTTCACATTTATTCTTTTTGTGGGGTTCTTTTATCATTTCTTTTTCTATTTCTATTTTTTCTATTTATACCCTCTTTTCATCTTTTTAATTTCATTTTTCTATCTTTTTTGGGAATCATTTGCAGTTTGCAATATTATTTACAATCTGAAATACTGAAAGAAATCATTCAATTATAATTTGATCATATAAATTATAGGACCCTAACACCAAGATGAATCTGTGTTCTTGTAGGAGGTTTGTTTTTTAAGCATATGTGTGAAGAATGAGTGGTTTTATAATAGTGCTTATATGGATGAAGATCAAAATAATGATCTTTCATATGGCCAACTCTTTCACAATGTTGGCATTTCACAATCTGTTGTTGTTGTTGTGGAAGAGGAGCAGAATTTCAAACAGCTGAAGGTGAACTATCATGAAGGAATCCAACACTTTGAAACTGAATGGGCTTTGAGTAATCTGAATATGAAAGGATACATCCTTGTCATATCCAAGACCAGTTTTGTGCTTGTTATGGAAAATCTCTTTCCAAGGTCTGATTATGGCTTGGGAAGTGCATAGTAAATTTCTGCATATTTTTTCATATCTACTCCTGAAATGGGTACTACATCTGCCATTTCTTGTTTCTGATGGGTGTCATGATGCTTATGTTGTTGTAATTCATCTTGCTGAAGCAGGGATTCAAGCCGCAAAAAACAATCTTTTCATGTACATCTTGTAAACAACTATGAATATCGGTGTGAAAATCCTTCTTGATTTTGATTGTATTATCCATGGTAGAGAGTATTAGATTGTCCAGTAACTCTAATATTGCACCAATTGGAGCCATTTTTCAGCAATTCAATCTCAAAAAAATAGTAAAACAATGAGGAAAAGATATACACTAATTGCTCTATTATATAAACTTATGGCAGCAGATTCAAATAAATCTTGGCAACTTGCAATAGATTCAATGCACAAAGAATGGTGATACCCAGAAAACAGACTCTATGTTACCAAGAATGATTTCCCAATCGGACTTCTGCCCACCAATGCATTGACTCTGAAATAATTTAGGACAGATCCATCTACTTTCTTGTTTTTGCTTTCCTATCTCGTGGTTTTCTTCACAATTTATCTACCAGGTCAGGCTTCCCATATTTCTTTACTCAGATGGCTATGACTTAATCTTTGGAGCCTCTATTGTTTTTTTTTGGCATTGAAACTGCTTGCTACAATCATTTTCTTTCTTTTGTCAGCAATATCAATGATGTGAATTGGAGACTAAAGTGATTGGAATCTGAAGCGTTGAAGAGGAACGTCAGCGTTGAAAGAGGGACTAACCGCCATAATTAGTGCTCCATTAAATTTTTAATGCTAAAATTGAGCACGAATGAGCATCTTTCTACAACCTCGGTCCTTGGAGTAGTGGAAACTATTATCGAATGTGATTGTTGCTATCGGCCATATCAATCTGAAAATATGGTATAGTGTGGAGCTTAGGCATTCGCGACTTTTACAAATCAATGGCATATAACATTAACAACCTGTTAGGGTCCTATAATAATAGGATTCATAATTTTGAATTGGCTATGGTTAGTCTTGTATTATTGTACATACTTTTGCTTTCTGCAAAAAAATTTCCATATTAAAAATTAAAAAATGTAAAGAGGGTATGTCCTAAAAGAATAATCAAAGGACAAAAACAAAGAAAAATATCAAAAACTAAAAATATGAACCCCAAAAAGAAATAAAAATAGATCATGAAAGTGTGCAAATTCAAATGCCACTACCATTGCTTTACTTTGTAAAATACGATTGTGTACAGCTTGTTAGAAATGTTATAATCCATGATGGTCAAATAGCTTAAACTTGACCCATTCATGCTTTAAATTTCATGTCGATATATAGAGAATAAAGATCTAGCCAAATTGTTTAACCTTGGCAGATCAGTAGTTAGGTAGAGAATAAAAATGAGCTCATCAATTTAATCTGAGCCACTGGAAGTTATAAGGTTAGAATTAAATAGTTTGCTTATCAAAAGAAAAGGAAATAAAGGGTCAGCAAGCTCAAATGCACCCATTGAAATGAAGAAAAAAATGTTAGGGTAAATAAAGGGTAGGTAGAAGGAGTTTTGCAAAATGCACAAGGTTGCTAAGTCAAAAGCACATTTATCATGCTTAATCCTATTTTTCATGTGCATGAGGAATTATGAGAAAGAAAGGATATTCACGAAGCTGGTTTGCTAATTTCCCCTCATTTCACTACACCCCCACATAGTTATTTTTTAATTTCCCCCCTTATCCCTTCATTACTTATAAATACCCCTTTCCCCTAATTTTGACCTTTACCCCTTGGTTTCACACATTCCCCTATAAATTACCCTTCAAAAATCATCCTCCCTTCCCAAAACCCCTTTCCCTAGTGTGAAACCCATTCCTTATTACAAATATCACTTTCTCCCTTATTAATTTCCCTTTCCCCCTTACAAACCCACAAAACCCCCTTATCCTAAGTTTTATCTACTATGCCCCCGCATTATGTAATTAACATCCCCACTTTATATTTCCCGACAAAACCTTTTAACCCACCAACCCTTGGTGGAATTAAAAAACCCCGCCACATAACCCATGGTCCCACTTTATTACTCGTTGCTTATATTAAAAAACATGACATTATGTGCTAATTAATTACATTTCTGTGTAATTAAATATTGGACCCCCCCCCCCAAATCACTTTCCTGATCCCATCCTTACAATTCAACTATGTGATAGCCCTCTGATCTCCTACCCCTAGATCTGACGGTGTACAGTCATATCGCGCGGATTCATCATCTGACCGACAATGGCCCAAGAGCACAAGAGATTCGCGGTTTTGCCTGGGCACTATTCTACTACGTGGAGGCACCAGGTTAGATTGCGTGCTCATGAAAAATACCGTCTGCCCTCCAAAAGTGGTGTGATGGCCCAGAAAACCACCTCCCCACCTAAACTAAAAACTGCCCACTGTTCATTTATAATTTCCGCGCCAAACTGTGAATGTTACCCGTTAAAAGGCTGAAAAAGCCCCAAATTGCTCTTTCCGCTCGTTTTTCACTGCAAACTATTGCTTAGGCATTTGCGACACCCTAAACCTCTACGACCAAATTTGACCACCTTTTGCCGCTTGAAGACGCTCCGGATACCCAATTGAAGTAGTGAGTTGACAGTTGAAGCCTCAATACCTTCTGCAATTACCACAGAACCCAGTTTGCATGCCAAATCTCCAATTTCTAGGTATTCTTGGAAAAAACTAGAATGGCCCTTGAATTTGAAAACACACAGTTTAAATTGAAAGGTTAATTAATTGAATTAATTAAAGAAACTTTCCTAAATTGAGAAGAAACCTACTATACACCCCAAACCCTATTTCACACATTGTAACTACCCTCCCACTGTACCAAAGCCTCTATACCTCACTTCTAAAACCATTGAAAACCTAATTCAAATTTGTAAACCCAATCATGGCTTCCCAAACTGCTCTGAATGTGAGACCTCTACAAGCCCCTCACCTAGACATTTATCATCTCGCCTTAGTAGACCGAGACTTTCAAATAAAGGATACTGCTTCCCCTGCTTACCTACTGAAACTCCACTGCTGGAGTAAAGACAAGTTCTTGAACCAGAATGATGACATTCATCTTTGGGATTCCAATTTTCCAAAGTATTGTTTCTCACAGGTACACCCATTCCCAAAAATCATCCACTTCTTCCAACTTGCTACATTCTCAATCAAAGAGCCATTTTCACCCCTGACCAGCAATTTTTGTTCACCCTCACAGTAGAATCCATTAATAAAATGTTGCAAGTCCAACCAAGACCAAATGAGACCCCACTTTCTATTGAGGGCTTACTTGACCTCTATACCAAGTTAGACATACCCAAGAAGGCTCAAATTATCCAAACTTTCATCATTAAAGAGTTTCACACTCCAACAAATAATCCTCCATATGTTGCCCCTATTTTTTCTGAGAGAGGCAGACAAATTATTACCATGCTCTCTTTCATTTTAGGGTACACCATAGATGAGCATGTGGATGAGGTTGTCATGGCTTTCTTTTCTATTTTTTTCCCAGGCAAGCGTCTTGATGTAATTTACAACTATGCTCAGTTCATGGCAGATAGAATGCATGAACAATTCATTAGATTACCAAATGAGACAGTGTTCAAGTACTCCTCAGTTTTGTTTCACATGTTCTTTTACTATCAGTCAGACAACTTTCCAATCAACATTCAGAAATTGGACGCCAAAGGCAATCTAGATCAGTAATATATTGGACACCATTGATCCAAGAATACTTCACTGTTTTTTCATACAAAGACTTCATTGATTCATTTGTCCATCCAGTTTTGAATATGCTAACCAGTAGCCATCAACCCAGGATCAGTCAAGAAATCAAAAGGGTTTTACAGTTGGCCAAGAACAATAAAGTGGGAGACTGGTATCTGTACCAGCATCACACAGAGATAATGATATATGGATGCCAACTAGCCCCCTACAAACTTCCCAAATACCTCCCCATGAGGTTATTTGCATTAGAGTACTTTAGGCATATAATAAACTCTCATGAATTTAACTTCTTGGCAACCAAGAAGAAAACCCAATTTAAAATGAAAAACCAATTGGGCCCCTTTATTTGTAACAATAGGGAAGCTGGACCAGAGGTAGATAAGATTCTACAATAGATGAAATTTAAGAACAATTTTATGTGGCAATATGACCCTCATGGAGTCATAAATAAGCTAAGGCTCAAGGTCAAATTGGGCCCTTTCATTCATCATCCCAGGATAGACATAAAGAGATTTTCCAACCAATCAGAATGGTTGGAAAACACTTTGATAGATATGGACAATATTGTAGTTGATGTACAAAATACATTAGTTGATGTACAAAATACATTAGTTGATGTAGAGAATACATTAGTTGATGTAGAAAAACATATTGATATAAGTTCCTTCCTGCATGTTCCAGAATTAGGAAAACCAATGAATATTCCTCCTATTTTACAAACTCCAGCCAATGAAGATAGGAATGCAAAGAGAACCAGGGAAGAAGGTTTTAGTTCAGCTATGGAAACTATAGATGAACAGTTTGAGATCACAGTTACAAGAAGAGACCCAAGCTTAATCATGTAACTGAACAGGAAGACATCATTGACTCAGTGGAAATCACTAACATTGATACAATGGTGGAAAGGAGCAAAGGCCCATCATCTTGAGGAGAAACTCACGAGCCCTCAACATCAAACACTCAACTTATTAATAGACAGCTTAGCGTTGAGGTCTCTTCATTCACCAAGCTTATGGATAAAGAGAAGGATATCAAAGATAGATATAAAGAAATTAAGTTGAGGAATGAGAAGTTGAACGCTGAGACTTATGCTCAATACTTCAAGCAAACACCTGCAAATCAAAATAGGTTGATGTCAACCTTTGACATCAAGATAAGAAAATGCAGATGTCATTCATGCATCCTACTGTCCAACAGCCAAAAACATCAGCTGAGTATAGGAAAACAGATTTTGAGGTTTTGGCCAGGGATGTTCATCCCATTGACCAAATTGAGTTCCACAAGCAGGCAAGTGAGATGATCTCCTTGACAGGTAAAGCTATGATTGCACACAAGCTGCAAAGTTCATTAGATAACATCACTGCACAGTACAAGCTAGAAAAGGCCTCCTCACAGACCAAAGATAACAGAATCAAGTCACTGGAAGACTTGGTCATTGAGCCGGGACATGATCCCAATGATATCAAGGCTGTTGAGAAATTGATAAAGAAAAAGAGTGAGGACGTTGTTTCTCTCAAAAAACAACTCAAACTGCCTCATTCAGAGCATCCATAGACAAAAGAGGTCCTTGAAAGCCAAACACATCAGGAGGAAATGATGGACCTCGTTCTACAATTGAATGATCAGTTGAAAGAGATGGAGAAGGAGTTGGACAACTTGATACAGCTGAAACATGCCAGCCTTGAGACTGCCCTTTCCATTGTCATTCCAACAGTCACTGCAACAGTACCTTCCACCTTGGCAACTTCATTGGCTCCTACAACTCCACTAGCTACAGCACTACATCAGCAATAGGTTCGACAATAGCAACAGCTCAGCCAGGTGATGAGGCAAGTAAGTTGGTCAAGGCAATGGAAGACATGTCCATTTAGACCACACAAATAAACAAGCTTAAGGAAATGATAACCAGTCTAAAGAATTATAACAAGCTTGCACAGATTATGCACAAAGAAGAAGTACATAAATCAACCAGGATGAATGAGAGGATAAAAAGCTTAGAGAAAGAGCTAACATTAAAGGAGCCACCTGGCCAAGCTAAGGAACAATTATGGGCCAATATCATTCTCTATTAATGATATTTAGCCATCCATTTAAGTAATTTTTGAACAAAGTGACTTAGTAAAAGAGGCTACATAAGTCATACAGAGATTTAAGGCAGAACTGGGAGACATGCCTAAGGAGGCCACTAGAATAATTCATTTCCTCAACTCCAAAAACAAATATGAATTGCAGGAGCTAGGCATAGCTGACAGGATAGGCACAATACTAGAAGTAAAAAGGGTGCTCACCAAGAGGAATTCGATGATGAACCTGGAAGACAATTTCCAAACCATGCAGCTGGCTATAGACAGGTTCATGGTAAAGTTTGGTGTTTTGAGGTAGAAGGGTTTGCATAATCCCTTAGTGATAAATGATAAATTGATGCCACGGGAAGACTACAATAGGAGAATGAGAGAGGTGGCCAGAGATCAGGTAAATACTTCCTCCATGAAAGGGATGCCTACTAGAAAGGTTATATATCATACCTTTGAGAACCTATTTTACCTCCAGCGTGAGGTAAAACACATTTTTGTAAATAAACTCACTTTTACAAAGTACACTAAGGAAAATGAAATTTACAGGAAGATGGTAAACATTCAATTACCAGATGCAGACACATGGGAGAAATTGAATGACTTACTATAAAAATACACAGTCAAAATGTAAAAATGTACAGTAAGTGTGAAAACAGTATAGTAAAAGGAAAATGATAGATCAGCCAGGTAAAAGAGTATCAATTGAAAGGTCAAAGTACAAAGAAGATCTAGCGTGAAGACCAACAGCAAGGCAGAGAATAAAAAGCAAAATATCATAGCATAAAGACAGCACAACCAAATAAACAGGGATAGCATACAACGGTGGAATATTTGTCTCTATCTTCTTGCAAGAAGATATTTCTTTCTCCTAAAATAATTCCCAAGACAGTTTGGGATATTTTGTAAAAAAAAATTGTATAAATACTTCATAAATTGAACTATTGAGTGTGGATTGCTATACATTTGTAGAGTTGTATTGACCATAAACCTGAGGGTTATTGCACCAATTTTTTTTCAAGTCAGCAGACTAAACTAAGTAATAAAGAGATGGCATTACAGGATTCATGTGTTGAGCTATTACAATGAAGTATTTTCTTTGTCAATTTTTTTATTTTCTTATGTATCTCACAAACTTAAATGTTATCTAACGTGAATGAATTAACTGGAAATTTATTTCAGAATTTGTTTAAGTACACTATGTCTTGAACAGTTAATCATTTCTATGTTTTCTTCTGATATCCAGATATGAGAATCCTTAATTTCTCTCCCATCTCGTTTGACCTCTTTCACTTCTTTCATAATGCGGTCTAAGGAACCCTTAGTAGCTCCTTTGATCCAATTGAAAACCACCTCAACATCCAGCCTTAAGATCTGAAATAACTCAGTTATCTTTCCCTATAGACACTATTTTTAGAACTTGATCTAGTCTTGTTTGCTTGACATTTGACCCCATAGACCAATGGTAAAAGACATCCCTCTATTCATCTAAGTAAGTGATCCCACCACCAAATCCAAATGAAAACCTAAGTACAATCATAACTAGCCTAAAATCAATTAACTAAACAAAGTTAAATCATAAAGAGAGAGCCCTCTCTAAGAATTAGGAAGGCTAGATCCTAATCTCCAAAGTAGGTTTGTGGTTACCTCTATTATTTCTTTCCTAACAACCCAAGAGAAATTTTAAAGTGATAACACAACCAACACACCATATAAAGTCCATGGTATCATTGTTTCAATGCTCCATAGTGAAGAAAAAACAGTACAGTCTCGATGGAATCGTAGTAAGGAGTTTAAACTGGCTCAAGCCTGCATTGTCTAAGTCGTGGCCAACACTAGTGCTATAGCTGACGAAGGTAAGCTGAAGCATTGGAAAGTAGCCTTCGCCATAGACATAGGAATTGAAGCAAATAGCTTTCTATTACCACGACATCAACTCATGTTGTATAACATCACTGTTATGTTTAAATAGGCTGACCGGAATGAGGGTAAACAAGTGGAAATGCGTTCCCATGGTGATCCAACAATACAACATTGGTGTCACAATGCACTAAATCACTAGATGAGGATTTCTTGGCTGACTTCACAATGCAACACGATCCTCCTGGTGAACCGAACTTTTGCGGAGGCACTTAATTTTGTTCAAGAGATAATGTCGATTCCTTTTTCCAACTATTCAAACACTCTTGTTAAAGATTCAGTGGCTCTCTTGGGCTCTCACACAACTGAGAAAGTGCAATGATTTTCCATATTCCAAAACCAAAATCAAAGATTGAAAGTACCTTACCTTCATTCGCTTACAAGAAACCTCGAGGCAAGAAATGCTCATCATAGAATAGTTGTTCTGTCAACTAGAAAATGAGCACACCATGGAGAATCTACTGCATTTATTACCTAATTGATCGTTATCAGATCAAAAATCGCTTTGATATTCTTCAATGAGCAAGGTTATGCATTCTAGCCTTTCACAAATACTACTGTTACACTCACATTATTTAAGATAAGGCGTGAATTGGTAGAGAACTGACACAACAATGGGAAAAATGGCAGAAAGGATTTATACTATGTTATCACATACACTTGTTCTAGTGATACTTAGACTGAGAGTTGGGTGTAGCAACGGTCATGGTGGAATTTCAGACATTATTTCAACAAGTTGGACGAGGCTGAGCTATCTCATATGAAATTACAATAAATTACCCATTGCAAAAGGAGTTAAAGCAGCTGTAGACAAGTTTCTGAGTACACGTGTTGTCACTAAGCAATTTTCTGTGGCATAAGGTACTGAGCACTTTGATTCTCAAGAGTCAACACCTTTGAATAGAAATATGACCCACGAATGCAATGCTTCAAAGCTATTATGACCTCAGACAACACCTGTAATCAATGTCGAGGGTGGAGAATAAACCATTGAGAATGAACCAAAAAGGTCAGACTTGTATTACCCACTATTGAGCATTACAATACTATGGTTAGACAAATCTCTTTACAAAGCATAACCGTAGGTTAGTGAACAGATCTTAGACCAGTCTCTCTTTGAGGTAGAATTGGGTCAAGGATGGCAAGACAAATTGTTGGAGGAAGGCCACAAAACTAGTGGTTCAAACAAGATTGAACAGGTTAGAAACGTACCAGCTCTGATACCATGTTAAAGTCACATGAAATGTAAATAGCGAAGGTGGATGATAAACATTGAATGCATTATTATTGACATGATATATATTTATATTACATTTTTGTGACCATTGGATTCCATATCCCAAGGTCTCTTGGACTCCGGTGGCTATTCACATTCCACATCGACCCATAGAGGATTAGGTGTCCAACATAGCCAACAGGCCATTTGGTTTTATAGCTTTAAAACTTATTTTTGGAAGTTTAATAAGGATTTATTTTGCTATAATGACTCTTGGTATAGACCCTACAATCTCTTTCCTTATGCCCGAAATTGGTACATGAAAAACAATGTCCAAAGAATATGGTTTGATGCCTAGATTACAAGACTTCCCTTGATGCTTTCCTGAAATTGCTTTGCCTTGGAGGAGGTTCAATCCTTCGTTTATTCTCATTGTTACTTTCATAGAGAGAATATTATTTGAGGTCATCAACATAGTGTTTTGGAAAGGTAGCACTTGCAACATTCTTTTGGCTTTCGTTGTGATTTGGACTTTGGAGAACAATGACATCGCTTTCAGGTTTTCTTCTAATTTATCCTTTGGAGATTTTGAGTTTATATCTCTTTTGCATGGAGATTCACTTGCATAAACAAGTCCATTTTTTCAAATGGTGATCTCTGATGGCAAAGAATGTCATCCAATGACTGGGAATTCTTCAGACGCTTGCATAGCTTGTCAAAGTCATTTCTTAGTATGACATTCTCTTCTTTAAGCTTCACACAATCTTCTTCTTTTTTCATCAGCTAGATATTCATTACTTCTTGTGTTTTTTTCACTTCTTATAGTTGAGTTGTCATGGAGATGACTTCTTCTTCATGTCTCATTTGTTGTCCAAATTTTCTCTCAAGTTTGTTAAAATCCTCATACATTTTCTTAAGATGGTTTGTCATAATTTCTTCTCTCTTTTCTACTTCCTCTAATTGGAGTCTTAGGAGGACAACTTCCTTTATACCATCAAGGTCATGATTCTTTTCTTCAATGTCTTGCACCTATTTCTTAATTTATTTATTTTCTCTCAATCTATCTATTTATTGTAGAGCAACCACAAGCTCTACTTTAAAGTCTACTTCAAAGTTTTCTTCATCTTCATAGTATTTCATGCTTTTGGTGCCTTCATCTATCTTCTTTGATTCCTAATCATTTTTGTGTTCTTGTTCCACGTACTCTAGTTCTAGATTAACAGACAAAAAAACAGATCCTTCATAGATCTTTTGTAGTTTTTCCCAAAGACTTTTGGATTAAGAACAATGACCCACCTTGATTTTTACAAAATCTAATATGCTACTCAAGATTGCTTTCATTTATTTTGTATTGTATTCTTTTGACTCCTTTGTAGTTCTTTCAGTAAAAATTGATTCCCATACTTAACAACCAAGACTCATCAAATAATGCCTCATTTTGAATCTCCACAAATCATACTTTGTTTCATCAAACGAAGGAGCTAAGAGAAGCAAACATTCTTCAACATCATTAGAATATGTTGACAACATACCATTGGAGGGGACTTCCTTTGAATGTTTGGAGGATGTTTTTCTTGACCTTGTCATCTACTCTTATGGGATCTTCCTTCTAGTTGTCAAGTTGTGATTGAAGGAACCTTGCTCTGATTCTAATTGTTAGAAATATTGAGAGGGGGTTTGAATCAGTATTTTGTCCATTGATCAATTTTTAATTAACAATTCACTACATTAGTCAATCGAAAATGAACACATGAACATAAAATATTTATCACTGGAAGAAAAAAAATTAATATTAAGAGTACAGTGAAGTTTTATCAACACCAACTGAAACTTTCATAGGTTCTAACCTACAAGATGCATCAATCCATTAATAGAGCACCAACTCAGTGAATTCATTAGGCACCAACCCCCATAGAAGAAACCAATCTCCTGGATGAGCACCAACTCAGCAAGTATGTAGAATCCATCCTCCTTAGCTAAGCACCAACTCAGCAAGATTTATGGGCACCAACCCAGTCACTCATGACAGTACATGGTAGTAGCACACAAAAATATCAATACTAGAAACTCAAAACAATACAGAAATATCGAGAGATGGCCATTATTATTTTCTCATCATACCAAATTAGAAACATACAAGAATATTATGCTTTCAGCAATATAACCCCTACTCTTTGTTTTTGTTCTAAACTAAGACACTTTGTCCATCTCAGACCAACAAGTCCACACAAGACTCTTATCATCAACCTTCAGCAAACAATCCTCAGCTTTGCTAATTGCAATTCACTTTTTCTCCACATGTAGCATACACATGCAGTAATCAATCCATTCCACAAATATTACATCCTCTTTCTTGTTGTTACACCTTTACACATGCCCTAACTCAACCAGCACTCACAACTTGTTACTTTTGCTATAAAATGCTTGTTGACAGGTTCTGTCTTTTAGCATTTCTTGAAACCAAGAACTTCAATCCTGCATTTTCTCTTACCAAAGAAAATCATCTACAAAGGTAAAATATTCTAGACTGTAGAACCTTTGCTAGACAAAGTACCAAAACTTTTGCTAGGGTTTAGCATACGATTCCTTGCTAGAATGCCTCATAACCTTCACTCTTTTGACTAGAATATTTGCCTCATAAATTCCACCAAATACGCCAAATCTCTCGTCTTTTCCTCAAAATATTTCGTATATTACTCAAAATAAGTGTCAAAATGTTTTTGAATCTCGTCAAATTATTAGAATTCATCGTTGCTTCAATAGAGGATTGTGATCAATTGATCTCATTCTCCACACAAATTGTTGGTAAAGATTCTTGCAAAGGCATTAAACCAAGAACTCATAAATTTTGTTCACGAATCATCATTAGGGGAATTTTGAGGTCTAAAATGGGCCTCCTATGGAAATTATAAAATAATAGTGGAAATAATAAAATACGATTACATTACATTATCAAATTTTAGAGGGAACAAAAAAACAAACAAACAAACAATTTTTCAACTCGTATTTTCAACTTATCTCCCTATGGGTTTACTCAAATTTCGAGTGGAAACACTCATTGGATGTAGAGTTTGATTCTTAATCCAAGGAGTACCCATCTTACATACTTTCGATGGACCCTGCTACACGAAAAATGAGAAATGCATGAAAAATCGTCATTACAATCATGGTTTTTCATGTATTTCTCATTTTTCATGTACCATGGTCCATCAAAAGTATGCAACATGGGTACTCCTTGGATGATAAATTAAATTTTGCATCCAACAAGTACTCCTGCTCTAAATTTGAGTAAAACCTTAGGGAGATAAATTGAAAATGAAAGTTGAAAAAGTAGTTTTATTGTTTTATTATTTTATTATTTTTTAAGCATTTTACTTTTTTTACTCCAAAAATGGTGAATCATCCCCCATGGTTGACATCATCATATTGAATCCTATTGGTTCTTATAAAGTTTATTTTGGTTGTATACTTTTCTTAGGAGACCCATTTTAGACCTCAAAATTCCCCTAATGAAACACAAAATATTTCTCAAAAAGCTTGGATTTCATGTGTTCTATAGACTATATTCCTTTAGGCTTATCGTGCAAATGAATCGAACAAATGTTTTGTTTTATATGGATCAAAAGGGGTCTTTTGGGTCTGACCTTTATATCCAATTAGATTTGACCTATGTTTTTGTTCGTTCGCCACATCTAACCCTCATAGCCTTGAATTAAATAGGATGGATACTTTTTGAAACAAACTTCTTGATAATCCTTGATGAAAAAAGGGTCTTTGTCTGTAAATGGATATCATCCAAGAGTATATGGAGCAGTAGGTGCAAAATATCTCCATTTTAGTGTCCTTTCCATGTAATCTAATTTTTTCTTAGTACCAGAGTATTTTGTCAGGGCATCTATGTTCTAGCCAAAAGTGCCAAGAAAGAAAACTTTGTCAAGATCAAATAGATGAGGATTTGTGGCACAAACAAATGTGTTGTATGTTCATGCTACAGAGAACATATATTTATGCAAGGGTTAGTAAAGATTTCCAATTATGTATTCTTCAAGACACTTACGACATTTGTCATAGATTTGGTGATAGTAGTTATGAAGGCACCCTTGGTTCCTATAAACAGTCGAATGAATATGCATGTAGTCATTGACATGCACATTCTAGTCACCATCCCTCTTAAATTTGATTTGATGTATCCTTTACTAAACCAAATAGAACATGTGTGGAAAGGATTCTCTCATGTTTATGACAACATCTCAACATCCACTAACTATCAAACATTTCTAAGATGTTGGATTACTTTCCTCAAATGTTCCCTAACCCTAACCCAATAGCCTAAGGGAACCATCTAATAGGCTAGAGGTCCACCAACTCCATTGGTTAGGAAAGGGACATTACAAACACCCAACATGTTTGGAATTTGTTATTTTAGTTCTATTTTGAAGCATTATGTAATCACTATGAAAATTATTTTTTCTTGTGAATTGATAATATGATTATACAATGGAAAAATTGCATCTAACATTTGGAATATATTAAATTTTTGTTTCATTCACATACATGTTAATCATAATAATATTTATTATATTTTAGTTTACTATTAAAGTATATAATTTAATATAGAAAAAATATTTAAAAATTGTCATTTTGCAATGTATATAAAGTTATGTTATTTATTTTATTGTTATAGTGTGGTTTTAATCTGGCATTGAAATATGTGTTTGTGTAATGGTAGTTTAGTTTGTTACAGTGATTCTTTAGTGATTATCAATGTCAATAAAAATGAATTTCTAGTGGATCATTATGGTTTACACTAATTATTAGTCAACAAGCTTTTTGATCTTAGGGTTTATGAAACTAGAGGTAGGTTATTCTAAACCTCACTCTGGTTTGAAAATTACCTTATATCAATCCTAAAAATTTGAATCCAATGGACTTGTTTTAAATATAGATCCTATAAAAAGTATTTCAATCTTAATATATTAGGTTTAGGTTTAAGGAGTATTTTTAATGAGAAAGAGCTATTATGAACATATAAACCATATGCTCATGTCATATGCTAGGTCCCTATAATACTAGTATACCCCCCATATTGTTATTATTGTGCACCATAGAACCATAACATTGTTATTGTTGTGCCCCATAGAAACACACTATTGTTACTATAGAGCCCTTACATTATTATTTTTATGTAGGCCCTAACTATATTTTGGCCCTTTAGACCCTTATATATACCAAGGAGGTCTTGTCATTTGAAGCATCCAAGAATTTTTCATTTAGGTGATGTAAAAGGAGGTTTCCCCCCTCGAAGAGGCTTATTTTCAAGTTTTTTATCTCTCTTTTCTTATGCTTTTGTGATCTGGTTACATAACATTTGGTATTAGAGCATTAGATCCTAGGGTTTTGCTACTTCAAACAAAACATATTGTTATTTTCGCTATAATACAAGGCTTCAAAACTTAAAAATTTTACCACTTGAAGCTAAAATCTTGGTGAACTTCGCGTAAAAACTTCAGATCTTAGTTTGCTACATTTTCGGAGATATGGTCCAAGCAAGTTAGGGTTTTTGCATGCTCTAGAATTAAGTATCAAAAAGGTGTTCCGTCGAAAATCTTCATAACTTTCTCTTCAAGCATCAGAATAGAATTTTGTAAAATGTTACGGAAAGAGAACATATTGTAGTTTCTTGGATACTATTTTCGGGGCTAATGGTTAAAACAGTGACATGTGACATCTCATACAAGTTTGGTATACTAAACCAGTCCATAATTAGGTCATCATGGAAGAATTAGCATAATTTTTCCTTGAAGAATATAATCTTGGTCTAATTGGTGGGGTTGGAAAGAAGACACATAAGGCTACCACAAGACAAAATTTTAGACTTTGGGAGGCCGAAATCACATATAAACAACAATTTCAAGTTCAATGTTATCAGTAGACTCAAAATCAAGCTCTAAAAGGTGTGTATTTTTAAATTTGCATAACTTTGGTTTGAAAAATCAATTTGAAGTGATTCAAAGGGAATAGTGAAGGATAGATTTCATTAATTGGTTCTAAAATGCCTCTAAAACTAAAAACGTCTACACCTGTTAATCCCTCAGAAAGCTCCACTATGATGCATGAAGAGGAAGAAATGCAACATGATATATCAAATTTATGTGACCAAGTGCAACAAATTTCTTTCTCACAAAGAGCCACCAAAAATGAATTAAAGGGGACATGGATGGCTTAAAATGGATCTAGAAGGTTTAAAAGTAGATAGGGAAGGTTTGACAAAATTTCTAAGTTTCTACAAGAAATGCTTCCTATTGGTGACAAGGTATCCCATGAGACTCATGATAAAAACAAAAGGAATGTGAATCATGATTTTAGAGATCGCAACTTTGGGTTGAAGACTAACCACACTCTAAAGATTGATATGAGGAGGTTTCTTAGCAAGGATCCGGTAACATGGATACTGTAGATGGAGAAATGCATTTATCTACAGAATGTTCAATGCACAAAATGTACGCATTACTTCTTTATATTTAGAACCCAATTAGTTTGTGTGATATAGATGGTTTTCTTCTCGTAAATAGTTTGTCACTTGGACAATTTCTACTGAGGAATTGATAGCACATTATGAGGATACAAAGAGAAATACCTTCTTTAGCCAATTGATAACCTCAAACAAAAGGGTTTAGTTATGGAGCACATTGAGGACTTCCAAAGATTGAATATCAAGGTAAATGATATTCCAGAGAAGCATATGATTGATGTCTTCATGGGGACTTTAAAGGATAACATCCAACATGAGGTCCACTTTTGGGAACATAATTCATTGGATAATGCATTTAGGGTGGCAAGAAAAGTTGAAATCAAATTTATGGAAACAAGGAATTCTACCACTCACAACTATAAAGATGGAAGTGTTGTTGCTCCTAGCCTCCCACAACCTACAAGGTTGACACCACAACAACTGGAGGAAAAAAAATCAAAAGGGTTATGTTACATTTGTGATAGAAAATACAGTAAAGGTCATAGGTGTATTGAGAAATTATTTTACATGCATTGTGAAGAGGAGGAAGAAAAGGAACAAAAAACATTAAAAGAAGAAGATATACACCAAGAACCAACCCCGGGGGTTGAAAAATAAGAAATGAATCCAACTATATCTTGTAATGCATTGGTAGGAATTACCACTTCTCAAACTCTCAAGGTAGAAGGATATATTAAGAAGAAAAAGGAAATAGTGTTTATTTATTCAGGAAGTACTCATAATTTTATTCATTTTAAGATAGCCAAGGAGTTGAATTTCTTTCTATAGCCAACGCCAGAGTGTCAAATGATGGTTGCAAATGTAGGAACTATAAATTGCTTAGTGAAAGGTCATACCATAAATCTAACCATTGGATAATATGTATTGAATAGTCCAATGCTTTCCATTCCAATGGGTGGTGCTAATGGTGTATCAGGAGTCCAATGGTTACAATCTTTGGGGACAATAGTTTTTCATCTTCAAGAACTTTTCTTGAAATATTTTTGGGAAGGAAAGGAAATTGAATTAAGGGGTATTGTAAGGAAACCTAGAAAGATAAATAGCTTTTATGGCATGACAAAGCTTTTGAATAAGGAACAATGAGGCATAATTGTGAATTTATGCTCAATAGATGTTCAAACATTTAAATCATTTGTTTCTCCATATATCCAAAGACTCCTTGACAATCATTCTAAAGTATTTGAGATTCCCAAAGGTCTTCCACCTATTCGTTATCATGATTATGCTATTAACTTGATTCCGGAAGTGTGCCTCCAAAAAGTAGACCTTACAGATATCCCTACACCCAAAAGAGTGAACTTGAGCATATAGTTGCAGAAATGTTAAAAGGAGGATATAATTCAACCTAGCAAAAGTTTATTCTCTTCTCCAATAGCATTGGTGCACAAGAAGGATGGATCATGCATATGTGTTTAGATTATATAGAGCTCAATAAGTTCAATGTTAACAATAAATTCTACATTCATGTCATTGATGAATTGTTGGATGAATTACATGGAGCAATTTCTTTTACCAAGCTAGATCTTCCCTCAAGGTCGTTGAAAAGTGTAACTAGGTTCGGTCTTCATAATGATATATAAATATGATTTTATGTAATGAGATGTAAAGAAGAAAAATAAAATTATTTTATTGACTTGCTTCTTGGGTTTCATGAGCAAGCGATATTGTTTTCGAGTGAAGACTCTCATTGAGAGTCTTTAGGAATTATTTGTCATCTAGTCATAAAATGATAGAGTCATTGTCATGTAATGAAATCATGTTACACTTTGTAAAAGGTCAAACTTGTCTATGTAAAGTATCCTCCAAGACCTTGTCACTTATCCTCTTCATGTCGGCCTACAACGAAGATAGAACTTGCTAGAAGAAGTCAACCTCCCTACTTGAGATCTGTCAGCCTAAGGGACATGAGAATAAGTGTATAAGTAACCACACTCAGCCTCACTTAGAGACAAGCATTCGGTCAATCAGAAGTGCGAAGAAGAGGTCAAGTAGAAGTGTGAAGAATATGCCACAAAGAAGAAGTGCGAAGAAGTGACAAGAAGGATTCTTCTGGGCATTACGAAAGAGAGTTTCTTCTAGGAAAGCGAAGGAGAGTTTCTTCTAGGAAAATGAAGAATGTATTTTCTAAGCAAGTGAAGGAGAGTTTCTTCTGAACATAGCGAAGGAGAATTCCTTCTGGTGTCAACGAAGGAAGTATTCTTATGGGATACTTGTTTTGGGTGATCGAGCTAGAGACCAAGATCATAGAGACTGAGGTTTTTTAGGAGAAGCAGAGAAGAAGCAGTGTGAAGGATAGAAACTGAGTTTCTCTAGAAGGAGTCAAGGGGAGCAGTTCAATATAAAGAAGAAAGTCGAGGAAGGGAAGAGGCAGAGCATCAAGGTTAGTGGTAGGGTTCTTGGGAGGATACTTGAGTCAAGGGTATTTGTCATAGTCTTGGTACTCATCAATTGAAGATCAAGAAGAAGAATCTTGATTTGGTTTTCCTCTCAAGAGGCAATAAGTTTTGGCCTTGGCTGACAAGCCTACATATTATGTCACTTTGTAATAGATCTGACCTATGTATATATGAAAATAGAAAATATGCCCAAAAATAACAAGATCGAAATATAGAAATGCTTCTCTTTACTAATCAAAACCCTTGAGGTAGGGTAACACCATACAATCACTCCTTAAGGAAGGAGAACACTCCACAAGCCATATGCTTTCCAATACAATAATCCTTGACATCCCTCAATAAGGAGTCTCTAGCCTCTATATAGGCTTCATATATACAATACCATGGGTCTCTCAATACCATATATCTAATACAATGGACTTACCACATTATTCATAACTACTTGTGGTCTCTTACATGATGCAGGTTAACCACTTTATTTATTAACTATGGTCCATCACATTATTACATTATTTCCTTGGGTATGTCCCTCTATACCCAATAATATCCCCCCTAGGTATACTACTTTCCACCCCCTTTAAACATGTTTCGTCCACGAAGCCTAAGAAGAACACAAATAATAAGATATACTCAAAAGAGTAGTCCATTGGTACCATGCACATGCATCTATCCATCCCAGAGACAAGTGATTACTCGATCTAATCGGTGCCTCGCTCGCTTGAGATGGGAGTTGATCCTAGTGGTTCCTCTGTGGTTATGTGATGTGGGTGGATCGTTGCACCTCTCTATCTGTCGTGCAGGGGTTGTTGTCCTTGTTGCTAATTCGTTGCCATCTTGTTGGTTGTTTTATTGCTGGGTGATGTGGGTGGTGATATGATGAAGTTTTAACCAATGGTGTATCTTTCTTTAATTCACCATCTAATGGAGCCTGATTGGTATCTGGTACATGTTGTGGTGCCTGCGGTTGTTGCTTATCTTCCAGTATTACTTCAACCACATAATTCTCATTTGATGTGTCAGTTCCTGCAACATTTTTTGCTTCATCCTCCTCAGACTCTACCTATTTATTGATAGAAATATCCTCTAATGTAATTTTCTTCTTTTTATACCAGAGCTTCGGGAATTTATTTTGCACATTAATATTGATAGTACCAAGAGATTCCATCCAAGGGTATCCTAAAACAACATCCACAATAGCCATATTTGAAGCATAAAAATCAGAATGCAATACATATTTTTCCATAGCAATATTCAAATCTTTATAAAGTTGAACATCTTCATTATCAACCTGTGTGTTTTCAATATGTTTTGTTGGAACTTGCAATTTTTTTGCCAAATTAACATTAATAAATTTTTTCTTGCAAACTAGGATTTATAGACACAATGATCTTCTCCTTCTAAATACATCCATGAACCTGTAATAAGGAGATACCAGTAGAAAATAACCCCTGATGTTTCTCATCATCTTGTTTTCTAGCATAAGACCATTTGTCTAAAAGGACTTTTTCAAATTCTTCATCAGAAAGGTTTAACAAATTCTTATTGTCAAGTGAGCTCCACCATATGGTAGCCTCATCTCTAAAACTAAGCCATGCTAAACATTTTTGAAATGTTGACATTGTCACTTTTATGAATTCTTCAATAGTAGGGCCATCATCTTTTCCTGTAAAAATCATCTTGCTAGAACTCTAAAATAGAGAGGGTTTAAAAAAAAATCACTTTGGCAAAAATTCAAAATGAGCATAACTTGGTCAATATAACTCAGAATCCTTAGTATAACCTATTTTGGGAAATTGAATGGCCATTTTGCATCTTCTATATGATAGAAATCTTGACCTAGGCCTCTGGAAACTCAGATCCACGTTGCAATTGTCTCGTCATCACAAAAATTTCTGAAAAATATTTGATTTTAAATTAGCAATATCTCTCTCATCTAGACTCTGATTCGACTAAGTTTTTTTGAAATTAGGTAAATTTTCAAGAGGATCTCAGATATGCAATTAGTTTCCAAACACTTCCCACAAAACTGCAAAAATTTACTGGAGATTCGTTGTCCACAAATTTTCGTCATAAAAATTTCTGCAAAACAACTAATTTTAAATCAACGATATCTCCCTCATCTAGACTCTGATTCACCCAATTTTTGTTTATGAATTTGGGTATTTTTCCACAAAGAATCCAGATCTTATATTTCTTTTTACAAATTTTGAATGAAAAAATTTATATTTGATCTACAAACTCGCCACCCCAAAAAATCCTGCAAAAAATGAAAAAAAATGCTCCCCCTTGTTGCCCAAGAAAGTTCTCTAATTCCACGTCTAATAGATCTAACCTGTAAATATACAAAAATGAAAATATGTCCAATAACTGCAAATAATCTCAGGAGAATTACGAACACAAAATATAGAAATGCTTCTCCTTATTAATCAAACCCTTGAAGTAGGGTAACACCATACAATCACTCATTAAGGAAGGAGAATATTCCACAATCCATATGCTTACCAATATAATAATCATTGACATCTCTCAATGGGGAGTCTCTAGTCTCTATATAGGCTTCATACATACAATACCATGGGTCTCTCAATACCATATATCTAATACAATGGGCTTATCACATTATTTCTAGCTACTTGTGGTCCCTTACATAATGCGGGTTAAACACTTTATTTATTAACTATGGTCCATCACATTATTACATTATTCCCTTGAGTACCTCTCTCGGTACCCCATAATATCCTCCCTAGGTATACTACACACTTGTCTTTTATTGTGCATATTGGTAATTGTCTTGATGGAAAGAACACAATAATAACATAACGAAGAAAAGACTATAAGCTAAGAAATAAAAGTATATCACAAGCAATTATCAAGTAGAGAAATATTTTAACTATTCATGCCATAGATTTCTCAACATGGTTTCAAAGCTAAGGTGTTGAAGTCAAGAAGGGGAACTTGAGAAAGTAGACACACGAGAATCGAACTTCAAAGAAGGATCAAAGCAAATCAAAGAACACCAAGCAAAAAATCAAGATCCTCATCATACCAAAACCCTAGATCGAAGAAATATCCTCTAAGCAAAAGTCTTGAAATATCTTCAAGAAGGAAGCAAGAAGAAAGGTCGAAACCCTAGAAGCACATTTGAGATCGTCACTCATATATCATCAAAAGGAGTGGAAGCTCTTCAAAACTAAGGAAGGTTAGATCGAAAGGAAATCTTCTCTTTATTTAAGCAAGGATCTCATTTAGAAGAATATCATCCTAAAGAAGGCAATCTTCTCTCGTCGAAGTGAGAACCTTCTTAAAAGAAATACCTGAAGAAAAAAGTTCATCATCATTATCAAGTTGAAGATTCTATCTTCACAAGTAAGTAATTTTTTCTTATAATCTAATATAGTAAAAATGACTTCATATTTCAAGGAGAACCATAAGCTGGTTGGGATATCAAACTTCCTTGTATGGAAAAGAAGGATAGACATAGTCCTTGAAGTAAATGAAGTCATTGATCATGTCCATGGAAAGGTCTCCAAGCCATCCAAAGAACCAGCATTATCTATATACATGGAAAGGGATCTAAAGGCTCAAAAGATTCTTAAGGAATCTATAAAAAATCCTCTCATTTCTAGTAGTCGAGTTGGAGACATCTAAAGAGATATATGATGAGTTGATAGAACTTTTCTTTGAAATCACGATAGAAAAGACCATATCACTTAGATATGATCTATATAAATTTAAGGTGTCAATGGATGAAGGGATATCTTCATGCCTTTCAAAAGCATCTCAAATAAAAAGTCAATTGCAAGACCTAGGAGGGATGGTATCTGATAAAGAAATGATTTTCGTTGTTCTAAATGCATTGACTGATGAATAAGGTAACCTCATATCTACTAAGGAAGAGGAAGTTATCCCATTCATCAAATTATGGTCTCTATGCAAGGCAGAAGAAGAAAGGTTGAAGACAGAAAGTGACAAAAGATCAGATAAAAGGGATCAATTAGTGACAAAAAGAAAAGCGAAATTTGGAAATTTTGGTCCTCAAAAGGAGGAACATGGTTAAGATAAGATGGTATGAATGTCAAAAACGTGGGCACTATAGAAGAGATTTTCCTAAGCGTAAGAAGGAAAAGAGGGATATGGAAGAAACCCACATTATGGAGGAAGTGAAAGAACTTGAGAGAAAGAAGCTTAAGAAGAAAGAAGTAAAAGATCTCTACTATGACTGAGATGATCTTCTTCACTAGAAGGTACTTTTCATTTGTAATTTTTAGATAGGAAGCAATGCAAATAAGATAGGATGCATCATATTAGAAAATAGTATCGTGATAGAAGCAGTATAAGTAAGAACTCTTGACATGGGAAGCAGAAAGAATGTCTGGAATAAATTCTATAGAATAAGAGCTCTTGGAAACCTCATTGAAATCACAAGTGATACTTATAGAAAGAAGTAGAGGTCATCACCGACTGGGATCATCATACAATAGTCAATAAGGAAACATATGCTAGGTGAGGATATGAAATATCCTCAAGTATCTATGATGGAATCCTTATAAGAGGATTCACTGATCTAGAAAGAAAGCAAGTGTTTCATCAAGAATTCCAACTCATGGGATTCAAGGGATGATGGTATAGTGACATAACAATGAAGCGAGTCTAAAGGATAAAGCTCTTTCGTTCAAAGGAAGTTGTTGGAGGAAGTCTGGATGACCCAAAGGAAAAATGAGGTATGTATGCTTACATAGGTTATTATGAAAGTCATGTCATATGGTTGCAGATAATATGGATCACTATTTCCATATTGGGAAATATGACAAAAGAAGAAAGAATCTGCAAGGTTCCATCTTAGGGTTTTCTAACAGATCTTTATTCTCTAGGAATTAATGCAATACGAGGCAATAATTTATTTATTTTTTCTTACAAGACATTCAAAAAATAATAATTTACCATTTACAGTCTAACACCTATAACTTTAACAGTGAACATTTCATTTCAATAACTTACATGAGTAATTTATGCATAGAGGAATCCCTGTACGATGGCCCGGTGGAGAGGATCATGTCTTCTACCAAGTAAATGTGAGAGTACATTTGGGAATGTGATATGAATATATAAATTGGTAATTAGTTGGAGAGGACCATGTCTTCTCCCAAATAAATGTGACAGTACATTTGGGAATGTGAGATGAATATATAAATTGGTAATTATTTGGAGAGGACCATGTCTTCTCCCAAGTAAATGTGAGAGTACATTTGGAAATGTGATATAAATATAAAATTGGTAATTAATTGGAGAGGACCATGTCTTCTTCCAAGTAAATGTGAGAGTACATTTGGGAATGTGATATGAATATATAATTGGTAATAATGGAAGGAGACCATATCCTATCCAAGATTAATTTTGAGAAGACAAGTTGAGAATTTGAATAATAGAAATAATAAATTTTACATCAGTAAATAAAATTTATAGTTTCCCAAATAAAGGTATTCACCAAAATTTCTCAATATTTTCAGGTAATGTAAACATTAATAAATTTGCATGATAAGATTAAGTGGGGCATTACATAAATCCCTCCTTCAGAAAACTTCGTCCTAAATTTAGAGTGAAAGATACAAGGAGTTCGAAGGCATAACAAAATAGAGAAAGTTATAGTAGTAAAATTTGATAAGTCAGATAATGACATTTCTTCCCATCAAGAGTCTCCAACTGATCTATATCCTCCTATCCATCCTGACCTACTTTCGTTCCCACCCTATCTGTCATCTGCTGCTATATATGGTGGCATCATCTATACCAATCTAACCACTGATAAAACCAACATGGCGAAAGCATTGACTATATCGACCTAACTTCTCCAGCAAGCAACTGGAAATTGTCATCACACGTCTAAGGGAGCGTCTCCACCACTGCCCTCCCACGATTCCAGGTTTGGAAGTTACACGGTGGGAAATGCCTCCACCCCTCCTCTCAACTAGGGTCAATTCCCTAATACTGACCATAGTACAATGCTGGTTGGACTTGTCATCGAATAATCCAGTCAGGTCGTCTTGCCACCTGTCATTTGCATTTTACTCATGTCATAAGATTGCATATCAAGTAGATACCAAATGTAATAGAACAATGTACATTATACCTTCCCATGAGATGTCTCGACCTTTCCTCAATGGAAGAGTAGATCTCGTCTATCATATAGTTCTTTCCCCCTGTGGGTTAGCTCTCATTCATGCATTTATATAACAACAAAATATATAATCATCAGTTATTAATTCTAGTATCCACGTGTCAATCTTGCAATTCATACTGTAAATAAATCATAAATTCACTAAGTCATTCATTTAACAAATAATATCCACTTGAGCCATATATGAAACAAAATAATTCTGATAATTCATGCATTAGATAATTCACCACTGAGTGAGTCATACATTTAGGTCATACATCAACCATTTCTATCATCAATATCAAAACTATCAATTGATTTATATAAGTAGTTTCACATGTCCAACCAAATGCATCAATAAATAACATGGAACTGAAAAATAGAACCTTAACATAGATAGTTGTCTAAGTCAAAATGGACATCATAAATGGTCAAGTGAGGGGTAATTGTGACATATAGTCTTTGCATCCTCCTGAATAGAAGATCTTGGGTTAGACTTGTCCCCTTTGTATCTTAACTTGGTCCACCGAGTGATGCCTGAGCCATTGAACCCTATGGTATAATATGCACATTGGTTTGATCATTATGGTTCCTACATCTGAGACCTATAATTCCCTCCAGTCGAGCTTGTGGGATTCATCAGAAACATAATTTTATAAGACAGATATATAAAAACATCATGCGTTTTATGCAAGTGGGGTGGCAGTACAAGGCAATAGGACACTGGCCCAATTTTCTCTTTGATTCTAAAAGGTCCTATAAATCAAGGTGGTAATTTCATACCTTTCTCAACTGAATAGTGTTAGAAAAAACAAATAAAATAAATTAAAACTCGTTCCCCCACTTTAAACACCCTAAGAGATTGTGTAATGAGGCTAGGACACTATCCAATATAGTAATAAGGAGCTTCCCAAACCAAGAGAACTTATATGATACAATGTGAAAATAACATACCAAGTGACCAAAACCATGGGTGTCAATGTAAAAGACCACCCAAGCAAGGTCTGAATGCCTCCAAATGCATGAGAAGATGCCAATTAAGGGGATTGATTTCCTCTATCAAGAAATTAACTACTCACAACATGCCTCATCCTAACATAAACTATAAATATCCATTGGCATTCTTCTAACAAACCACAACCACTTTTCCCTGTCATTAAGACATCCACCAAAAGGGACATCAATTACGTGACAAAGGGTGGGTGTACTACTTCAAGTTTCACCAATCAAAATCACGAAACAATAATCCAAGTGAAACCCTATGAACACCTGCAACATGCCCAATAACTAATTCACTATGTCAAGGAGCAATAATTAACCAACAATATTTAAGGAAACTCTTAGATGATGGATATCCCTTATCATAATTGTGCTAAGGGTAAATCAAATGTTTGAGCAATGTTATGCAAGGCCCTCAATTAGATTTCAAACACCATATGTGCTAGATGCAAGCCTCCAAACAAGAAATGATGATGCGAACCATGGACATAATGTGCATTATCTAACATGGGATATCCATGAGAAGTCATAGTAACAAACCCCCGTGGTTATGTGATTTTGAGGGCAACAACACTGGGTGAGTGTACATAAGAACAACTTTCCTTAAGAAACCTCAACACTCACCCGAGGTGATCAACAATGTCATGAGGGAAGTGTCAAGGAGAATGTAAGCACAAACTATGACTTCCTCAATAAAAGCATTAAGCTCCATCGAATAATCCTTCAATCGCAAGCTTAGTATAAATAAGATGTTAATTTAAGTCACTTATATAAGCGCCTTGGGTAACTAGATATCTCCATGTGCAACATGCCTGGTTAGGGTTAAAAAACACCATCTAGCACTCAACCTTGAACAAAAAAAGGAATAACTCTTTATTCAATATTGTGAAAAAAATGATATGGATTAAACTAATAAAGCAACTAATGTAATAACATGATGCCAAAGGCTAGGGAGATGAATTCCATTCACAAGATTTATATCCTTTTTGTATATAAATCCTTCATCAAGTGTGACTTATAGAACTCATGAAGAGTTTTGTTTTTCTTTTTTTCTTTTTTTCTTTTTTCTCCCTTTTTTTTTTCTTTTTTTTTTACATTGAAGGGGCTAGCTCAATTGATACCAAGGAAATCCATAATGTTTTCCTTGCAATAAACAAACACAAATATGCATGTGATGATGAGTACACATCAACCTGTAAGTCAATGAAGGGTGTGCGAGTGGTCAATGGATTGGAGTATAAGATAACATGCAATACATCTAAGGTTTCTTATGTTTTAGACACAGAAGACTTCTTATTTCGTAGGAATAAGAAGAAGCAGAGAATCACAGCACAGAGCAACTTTGGTGATTATGATATAGCTTCTCATTTTCACGGTGAAAAAAAATAAAAAAATCAACGATTTTATCAACACTGGTCCAAAATATGTTGCTTTGAACTCATTGTTCTCTTCTCCATCGGCAACTTCGTTAGCAAAACTGACTTCTTAGTACCTAATCTAAAGGTATTTGCTCAAGTGGAAAAATACCAAAATACTCTGACTTAGAGCTGTTTGATTGTTAAATTTTGTTTGATATCAAGACTGCATTGGAGAATTTATATTACTAGGATCTATAGTATGAAAGTCTTGTTGTTCAAATCATGTTATGATATAAGACTTTTGAATAGCTGGAAGCTGATAGCCTGAATTTTTTTTTACTTTTGGTATCTCTGATGTAACTCTACACTCCCAGGCACATATTTCTTAAAATAATATTTTCAGCTACTGTTTTAAAAAGAGAAAACACCTTTTTGCAGTTTGCTTCTCCCCCTTGCACATTTTGCTTCTCCCATTATGGCATTCTTAACAATAAGAGGGAGAGCTTGCCCAAGTAGTTCAGCCTTTGCATCTGTAAGTGGTAATTAGCTTGATAGCCCTTTCCATACGCAAGAATGGTTCACAAATTTCTTGGCACAGAAGGACCAAGGAGGCCCATACCCCTAGCTCGCGCCCACCTCTATGCAACTGAAACAAAGTTTCTAAAGAGATGATTTTAACAACAATACTTCACTTAGAATGTTCCTTCACAAAATAGGGAAAACCAAGTAGACCTTGTTTGAGCAAGGGGAACTGACACATCAATGTATCCTCTCAGCTTCTATAAATCTCAAGACAGATTATTCATCACAAATAAATGAAGGTTTCAAGAATATAGTTCTCATCTCTCTGGATACATTGCTTGAGAACATATACAATGGCCAAAACCCAATGATTATTGAGGAGAAAACCCTAATTCAACCTGTGAGACTCGTTGCAGAGAGATGAAGTGTTAAAATTGGCAACTAGGGCCAAACTCCATGTGGGTCATATTATTTATGGTAGCTGATATTTTTATTGGATCCCTCTCATTGAGAGGTGTAGGATTGATCTAAATATCATCCGATTCCAATAAGTATTTATGAAGTTATGAATTTATTTATGTTGTGGACAAATTGTTAAGTCAGCCAGCAAGTTATGTAGGCTCTGAAGCCCAACAGTCATGTCTATTCAACCTCTACATTTTAGTATAAATAGAAGAGGACTTCAAGTCATTTCTACACACACTTGGATCTCTTCCTCTCTCTACTTGTCTTTGGGTTTTAGTAGGAGGAGAGATCCTAAGGAAAAGTCAGAAAAGCCAGAAAAGCTGGAAAATCCAGAACTGTCGGAAATGCCAAAAAAGTTGGAAATACCAGAAAAACCGGAAAAGCCAGAAAAGGCCAGAAATGTTGGAATTGTCGGAACTACCGGGAACTTCCGAAACAGCCAGAGCATCTGTCTCTAAAGGAAGGCAACATGATGTATCAGATCATGGGCAGCATAATAAGCAGCATGATGATATCAGCATGGGCAGCATAATGATGCATGATGATATGAGCATGGGCAGCATAATGATGAATGAGATCATGAGCATGGGCAGCTTGATGATGAATAATACCATGGAAGATGCAGCATGATGAGCAGCATGAAGATGAGAGCAGCTCAGTCATCAAGGTTCAACACATGTGATAGTACAGCGAGGTGTCACATGGTAATGTGCAACAAATAGATGAGATGCAGCAATATGATAGGTGAACGAGTCACCTTGGAGAATCAGTTGAAGCAATATGTCTTCAACTGATCTCATGTAGATATCAAAAGTCAAAGTGATTGACTATTGTAAATGTAATATCTCTCTCACTTTCTCTGCTGAACTTTGAAGAACATAAAAGAAGAATTGATCAAGGGTTTCCCCACATTGTGGGGTTTGTCCCTGGCTAGCACCACATCTTGTGTCCTCTTGTCTTGGCTTGTCTTCTGCGATTTATATTTATGTTCTATATGCAGTTTACTTTATACTGATATGATTTCTAATGTGGAAAAGAAATTGAAATAAATTTCTCTAGCATAGAACATACCTAAAATTAACATGGAACCAGAGCTGAGGTGAAGACAATGCCCAAGCAAGAGTGAAAGAGCAATCACCAATGACAATGGGGACAAGACAAAAGGATCAATGAGTTCCACATCTCTCTTCTAAGTTCCTAAGGGTGAAGTGGAAGCAAAGAATATTATCAGAATGGCACACCGGAAGATCACTTCATTGGGAAGTCCAGATCTAAGGATGGAAGGAAAGGCAGATGCCTTGGTTGCAATAAGTTCAGCCATCATGCAAAGGATTGTCCGAATAGCAAAGACACATCTCTTGATAAAGATAATAATCATTCCAGGCTATCAGAGGAATGATAAGTAATGCAGGTCATCAAGGAAATGGTCGACTCTCCAAAGAAAGAAAGGAACCCCAGAATCTCTTTTATGTACCTAATCGCAAGAAGAACCTGGTGTCCATCTCAGAAATGGAAGTTTAAGGTTTTAGGATGGCACTCATCGATGGAAAGGTACGTGTTTGAAAATAGATTTTTCAAAGATGTTTTAGAGTTCAGGGTTGTATCAAGTCCACTGGGGACCATGTCCATTGACTCAGCACCGGAGGTCTGTGAGTCAGATGGTAATCGGGATGCCTGAATTCAAAAAGAGCATAAAGGTACATGCCTAAGATGTACCGAAGGAAAATCTTACAAGGGGACCATTCCCCTCGTGTAGCAGGTCCACAGGTTTGGAACAACCCATGGAGTTTGAGATTCATGAACGAGAATCTCATGTATACAGGTGGAAGAAAGCCCTCTATGGCTTGAAGTAAAACACCCCGGACGTAGTATGAGAGGATTGATAGTTGTTTGATGAAGCTGAGATTCACTAGGAGTGAAACCAAACCAAACCATTACCCAAAGGTTGTGGATGATAGACCTTTCATACTGGCACCTCACAAGGACGACCTATTTCTGACAAGTGAGACACTCTCATTTGTAGAAGTAAGAGGGAGTTGGATTTCGAATGTGGAATGATAAACTGCAAGCCTGTGACTACCTCGAGGATATTAACTTTCAGAAGTTATATGGTAGTGATGTCGAACCAGATTTGGGAAATGCCTCTAATTTTCATAAATTCAATCACATTGATGTTCTTGGTGAACTTCTGTCCAGACATATGTTTTGCAGTTAGCATGGTGAGCTAATATTTGGTTGAGCCTCACTAGAATTGGTGCCAAGAATCCTAAGATATCTTCAAGGCACAATCTCTCATGGATTGAGATACACTATCGGAAATATGAAAACTGCATGATTATTCGAATGTTGACTAGGCAGGCAATGTGGAGGATCACTAGAGCACTTCTCAATGTTAGTTCTCTTTGGATTCTGCTTCAATATCATGGATGAGCAGGAAGCATAAATCGGTTGTTATAAGTACTGTCGAGACCGGATACATAAATACAAGTATGACCTCGTATGAAGTTTCCTGGTTGTGGAAACTCTTCAGTGAGTACACGTGATGAATACCAATGTGATTCTTTGTGACAACTAGAGGTGGGGTTCGATTATTGAGGAATCCCGTATTCAATGATTGCTCCAGCAGATAGACATCAAATACTACCTTATCTTGGATATGGTAAGTCGATGAGCAAGGAGGCTCCATCGCGCTGAGATGATGTACAGGTCACTACACTTTGTCAGAGCCCAGGGGAAAGATCAAATTTGTGATTTTCCCAAATGACTTGGAGTCGTCGAGAGACCCTTGTAAAAGGGTCATACATGTTGCATACTTTGAGCTCTGGGAGCTCTGGGGGCTTGCGGTTCTTACTGGAGCAACATACGACCACAGGGTGACTCACCCTCCCCTGGTCGTGTGCACTGGGACAGGATGATTTGCTCTACTGTGGACAAGATTATCCGCTCTCCTGTGGACAAGATGATTCGCTCTCTTGTGGGACAAGATGATTCGCTCTCTTGTGGGATAGGATGATTCGCTCTCCTATGGACAGGATGATTCACTCTCTTGTGAACAAGATGATTTGCTCTCTTGTGGGACAAGATGATTCACTCTCTTGTGGGACAGGATGATTCACTCTCCTGTGTAGCAGGATGATTAATTCTCCTGTGAGGTCTGAATGATGTGTTCTCCATGACGATTGTGTAGCAGGATGATTAATTCTCCTGTGAGATCTGGATGATGTGTTTTCCATGATGATTGCGTAGCAGGATGATTAGTTCTCCTGTGAGGTCTGGATGATGTGTCCTCCATGAAAATTGTGTAGCAAGATGATCAGTTCTCCTGTGAGGCCTGGATGATGTGTTCTCCATGGCGATTGTGTAGTAGGATGATTAGTTCTCCTGTGAGGACAAGATTGATTAAGTTCTCCTGTCGAGGCATCCTACCCATGCAGTCTGGGACTCATGGGAAGTACCTCTCATCTGATCAATGAGCAGGGAAATGAGGATAGGGACCATAGTAGTACCGATGGACACATCGTTGTATCTACCATACTCCCTATACTAGGATGACCTTCATTGATCTGGGATCAATGATACTGATCTAGGACCAGTGGTAGGAGTTACACCCACTATGACACTGATTTTGGGTTGGTTAAGGACTGGTCTGGGACCAGTGGTACATACTCTGAGACTGACTTCGAGTCATTAGAGTATTGGTCTGGGACCAGCGGTAGGAGTTGTACCTACTATGACATTGACTTCAAGTCGGTTGAGGACTGGTCTGGGACCAGTGGTACATACTCTAATACTGACTTCGGGTCAGTGGAGAATGGTATGACACATTCTCAATCAATTCTTCTTCTTCATGGTTCAGCAGAGAAAGTTGAGTAGAGCAGAGCCAGCAGAGCAGGGCTGAGCCAATAGAGATGAGACAAGCAAAGCAGAGCCAATAGATCTTAGCAGAGAAGAGCATAGCCAACAGAGCCAGCAAAGCTGAGCTGAGTAGAGTAGAGCCAGCAAAGTTGAGCAGAGCTAATAGAGCCAGCGGAACTTAGCAGAGCTAAGCAGAGCCAGCAACACAAAGCAGAGCCAGCAGAGATGAACAGACCTAAGCTGAGCAGAGCAGAGCTAGTAGAGCTGAGCAGAGCCAACAGAGCTAGCAGGCATGAGTAGAGATGAGCTGAACTAAGTTGAGCAGTGCAGGGAATTGATGGCAGAGATAGTACAGTTGGACATATGGATCAATGGATGGACTCGTCCCTAGTTGAGAGGGAATGTTAAAATTGGCAACTAGGGCCAAACTCCATGTGGGTCATATTATTTATGGCAACTGATATTTTTATTGGATCCCTCTCATTGAGAGGTGTAGGATTGACCTAAAGATCATCCAATTCCGATAAGTATTTATGAAGTCATGAATTTATTTATGTTATGTACAAATTGTTACGTTGGCCAGCAACTTATGTAAGCTCAAAAGCCCAACAGTCATGTCTATTCAACCTTTATGTTTTAGTATAAATAGAAGAGGACTTCAAGTTATTTTTACACACACTTGGATCTCTTCCTCTCTCTACTTGTCTTTGGGTTTTAATAGAAGGAGCAATCCTAAGGAAGATCCGGAAAAGTTGGAAAAGCCAGAACTGCCGGAAAAGCCGGAACTATCGGAAAAGCCGAAAAATTCTGAAAAGCTGAAAATGCCAGAAAAGCCAAAAAAGCTAGAAAAGTCGGAACTGCGGGAAAAGCCAAAAAATCAGGAACTGCCGGAAACGCCGGAAAAGCCGGAAATGTCGGAACTGTCGGAACTGCTGGAAAAGCCAGAACTGCCGGAAAAGCCAAAACTACTGGAAATTGCCGAAACAGCCGGAGCATCTGTCTCTGAAGGAAGGCAGCATGATGTATGAGATCATGGGTAGTGTAATAAGCAGCATGATGATATCAGCATGGGCAGCATAATGATGCATGATAATATGAGCATGGGCATCATAATGATGAATGAGATCATGAGCATGGGCAGCTTGATGATGAATAAGACCATGGAAGATGCAGCATGATGAGCAACATGAAGATGAGAGCAACTCAGTCATCAAGGTTCAACACATGTGATAGTAGAGCAAGGTGTCACATGGTAATGTGCAACAAATAGATGAGATGTAACACTATGATAGGTGAACGAGTCACCTTACAGAATCAATTGAAGTAATATGTCTTCAACTAATCTCATGCTGATATCAAAAATCAAAGTGATTTACTTCTATTATAAATGTACTATCTCTCTCACTTTCTCTGCTAAACTTTGAAGAACATAAAAGAAGAATTGGTCAAGGGTTTCCCCACATTGTGGGGTTTGTCCCTGGCTAGTGCCACATCTTATGTCCTCTTGTCTTGGCTTGTCTTCTGCGATTTATATTTATGTTCTATCTGCAGCTTACTTTATGTTGATATGATTGTTAATGTGGAAAAGAAATTGAAATAAATTGCTCTAGCATAGAACATACCTAAAATTAACATGGAATCAGCGCTGAGGTGAAGAAAATGCCCAAGCAAGAGTGAAAGAGCAATCACCAAAGACAATGGGGACAAGACAAAAGGATCAATGAGTTCCACATCTCTCTTCTAAGTTCGCTAAGGGTGAAGTGGAAGAAGAGAATATTATCATAATGGCACAGCAGAAGATCACTACATTGGGAAGTCCAGATCTAAGGGTGGAAGGAAAGGCATATGCCTTGGTTGCAATAAGTTCGGCCATCATGCAAAGGAGTGTCTGAATAGGAGAGACACATCTCTTGATGAAGATAACAATCATTCCAGGATATCAGAGGAATGATGAGTAATGCATGTCATTAAGGAAATGGTCGACTCTTCAAAGAAAGAAAGGAACCCTAGAATCTCTTTTATGTACTTGATCGCAAGAAGAACCTGGTGTCCATCTCAGAAATGGAAGTTTAAGGTTTCAGGGTGGCACTCATCGATGGAAAGGTACGTGTTTGAAAAGTGATTTTTCAAAGATGTTTTAGAGTTCAGGGTTGTATCAAGTCCACTGGGGACCATGTCCATTGACTCAGCACCGGAGGTCTGTGAGTCAGATGGTGACCGGGATGCCTGAATTCAAAAAGAGCATGAAGGTGCATGTCTGAGATGTACCAAAGGAAAATCTTACAAGGGGACCATTCCCCTCATGCAGCATGTCCACAGGTTTGGAACAACCCATGGAGTTTGAGATTCATGAACGGAAATCTCATGTATACAAGTGGAAGAAAGCCCTCTATGGCTTGAAGCAAAACACCCTGGGCATAGTATGAGAGGATTGATAGTTGTTTGATGAAGCTGCGATTCACTAGGAGTGAAACCGATCCAAACTATTACCCGAAGGTTGTGGATGATAGACCTCTCATACTGGCACCTCATAAGGACGACCTATTTCTGACAGGTGAAAACCCTCTCATTTGCAGAAGTAAGAGGGAGTTGGATTCCGAATGTGGAATGATAAATTGCAAGCTTGTGACTACCTCGAGGATATTAACTTTTAGAATTTATATGGTAGTGATGTGAGACCAGATTTGGGAAATGCCTCTGAGTTTCATAAACTCAATCACGTTGATGTTCTTAGTGAACTTCCATCCAAACATATGTTTTGCAGTTAGTATGGTGAGCTCATACTTGGTTGAGCCTCACTAGGATTGGTGCCAAGAATCCTCTAAGATATCTTCGGGGCACAATCTCTCATGGATTGAGATACACTGCTGGAAATATGAAAACTGCATGATTATTCGAACGCTGACTGGGCAGGCAGTCTGGAGGATCATTACAACACTTCCCAGTGTTGGTTCTCTTTAGATTCTTCTTCGATATCATGGATGAGCAGGAAGTAGAAATCGGTTGTTATAAGTACCGTCGAGACCGGATACATAACTACAACTATGACCTCGTATGAAGTTGCCTGGTTGTGGATACTCTTCACTGAGTACACATGATGAATACCATTGTGATTCTCTGTGACAACCAGTATTCATTGATTGCTCCAGCAAATAGACATCAAATAATTCCTTATCTGGGATATGATAAGTCGATGAGCCAGGAGGCTCCATCGCACTGAGATGATGTACAGGTCACTACACTTTGTCAAAGCCTCGGGGAAAGATCAAATTTGTGATTTTCCCGAACGACTTGGAGTCGTCGAGAGACCCTTGTAAAAGGGTCCTGCATGTTGCATACTTTGAGCTCTGGGGGCTTGCAGTTCTTACTAGAGAAACATACGATCACAGGGTGACTCACCCTCCCCTGGTGGTGCACACTGGGACAGGATGATTCGCTCTCCTGTGGACAAGATGATTCGCTCTCTTGTGGGACAAGATGATTCGCTCTCTTGTGGGACAGGATGATTCGCTCTCCTATGGACAGGATGATTCGCTCTCCTGTGAACAAGATGATTCTCTCTCCTGTGAACAAGATGATTCACTCTCTTGTGGGACAAGATGATTCGCTCTCCTGTGTAGCAGGATGATTAATTCTCCTACGAAGTCTGGATGATGTGTTCTCCATGACGATTGTGTAGCAGGATGATTAATTCTCCTGTGAGTTCTGGATGATGTGTTCTCCATGATGATTGTGTAGCAGGATGATTAGTTCTCTTGTGAGATCTAGATGATGTGTTCTCCATGACGATTGTGCAGCAGGACGATTAGTTCTCCTGTGAGGCCTGGATGATGTGCTCCACGGCGATTGTGTAGCAGGATGATTAGTTCTCTTGTGAGGACAGGATTGATTAAGTTCTCTTGTCGAGGCATCCTACCCATGCAGTCTGGGACTCATGGGAAGTACCTCTCATATGATCAATGTGCAGGGAAATGAGAATAGGAACCATAGTAGTACCGATGGACGCATCGTTGTATCTACCATACTTCCTATGCTAGGATGACCTTCATTGATTTGGGATCAGTGATACTAGTTTGGGACCAGTGGTAGGAGTTGTACCCATTATGACACTGACTTCGGGTCAGTTGAGGACTGGTGTGGGACCAGTGGTACATACTCTGAGATTGACTTCTAGTCAATAGAGTACTGGTTTGGGACCAATGGTAGGAGTTGTACCTACTATGAAACTGACTTCGGGTCAGTTGAGGACTGGTCTGGGACCAGTGGTACATACTCTAAGACTGACTTCGGGTCAGTGGAGAATGGTATGACACATTCTCGACCAATTTTTCTTCTTCATGGTTCAGCAAAGCAAGTTGAGTAGAGCAAAGCCAGCAGAGCTGAGTAGAGAAATTATTAAGGAATTTAGACTTCTGTGATCCATAACATTGTTTAGAGAATTTTCGGCGAAATCACATGAATAATCTTTTGTCGACGCGTTTCGAACCAGCAAGTGTGGTTCATCGTCAGGACAAGTTGAAGAAACAGATCCAGTCCAGCAAGTTAAATGGACTGGATCTGTTTCTTCAACTTGTCCTGACGATGAACCACACTTGTTGGTTCGAAACGCGTTGACAAAAGATTATTCATGTGATTTCGCCGAAAATTCTCTAAACAGAGCTTAGTAGAGCAGAGCAGAGCCAGCAAACCTGAGCAGAGCAGAGCAAAGCCATCAGAGCTAAGTAGAGCATAGCAGAGCTGAGTAGAGCAACGTAGAGCCAACTGAGTTGAGCTGAGTAAAGAAAAACCAGCAGAGCTAAGTGTCATGTGGAAAGAGTTATTTTTGCGGACAAAACTAACCTCCCTAAGAGTCTAAGACTCTCTAGTGACAAACAAAACAAGTAAGAGCAATCCTTCTCTAAATATACATCATCCTATGAGAAACCAAGTGTTTTTCAATCTTACCTTAGGTCCAACGCTTGTTGTAGCATCCTAGCTTCGTTGATCCAGATGAGCTCCTCCTTCACTTTGAAACCTGCATACACTAACAATCAAACGATTACATAACACATGAATATTCCATAAAACAAAGCATATTCAACATATAGACCAAGGAGTATATGAAACAATTCATTAACAACAAATCATTGAGAAGAATGGACTTATTTGTATTAAGGAAACAAAAAAGAAACAATTACAACCTGAGCCTTGGTGTTGTGCAAGTTCCTCCCAGGGTCCAGCAAGAGTTTTCCTCTACTTTGACAAGCTCACCCACTTCCAATATGGCAACAAGAAAGGATGGTAATCTCTCCTCACAAGTTTATAATGGAAGTCCTAATTCCAGCAGCATTTACCCTTTGGAATGTTCAGCTTTCAACCTCCCCTCCTCTGGCCCAATGCCTGTATTTATAGTGTTCTAGAGGAAGTTATTCAGTTCCAACATCAATGGGATACTCCCTCTTTTGGATGGGGTAGCTCCTCTCTTGATGGGATAAGTTCCTCTATCATAGGGATGCATGAACTATCTGGAGGCGCTCAATACACGTCAAACACTCTTCTAGAAGGCTCTAGAAGTGACCACAAGTAACTTTTTAAAGATGAAACTCGCGCCTTTTGACCTTTACAGGGGTACGCACCCATCCTTTGGCTAACAGAGCGTACAAGTACGCAG
>APFE030956663.1:0-41030 GCA_000404065.3 Pinus taeda | reverse complement strand
TTCTGGAGTAATGCTATTTGTGATTATGCTTGTCTGGAGTGATAGTAAGAATCTTGAAGCATAGGGAGGTTATGCTGCCGGAATCCTGAGAGAGAGAAGGTCTATTGCAAGGCATACATAGCTGCTCGCCCAGCCAGAGAATAGGTTCAACGTCAGAACCTTGGTTGTATCTTTCTCTGCCTCTTATTCATTAATAAACGACTACTATTATGGTTCCAATCTCATTGCCTATTATGATGTTTGATTTATTTCCTTTCTGATTGAAATATAGTTGTACTTTGGTGGATTTTATGCTTGTAGTTGTCTCGGTCTTTGCATGTGCAGGTGTCCGTTCGCGAGGATCGCTAGGATTGTGACCTGCTGAAGCAAGGGAGCCGGAGGGTCAACTCTACTTCGACATTTGCGTTGGATTCCAGGTTGTTCTTCGTAATCCACCTTTTAGTATACAACTAGGAACTTGCATAGCAGCGTGAATTGATTGTTGCTAGACCCATTTTGGGCTAGTGGGATCGCCTCTGTCCGTAGAGGGGATTTACCTGTTCAACAAGGTGGAGGTGGAGGAGTTGGTTGTGTAGGTGGAGTTGGAGGAGGAGGAGGACGGAGTGTAGGAGGAGGAGGAAGAGGTGGAGTGGGCGGAGGAATAAGAGGAGGGGGAGGAAGACGTGGAGGTGGTGGTGTAGGAGGAGGAGGAGGAGGAGGAGGAGGTGGTGGTGGTGGAGGAGGAGGTGGTGGAGATAGAGGTGGATGGGGAGGGGAAGGAGGATGAGAAGGCAGAGGTGTGAAGGTGGTGGAGGAGGTGGAGGTGGAGGTAGAGGAGGAAGAGGAGGAGTTGGAGGTACAGGAGGCGGAGGTGGGGGAGGTGGAGGCAAAGTAGGTGGTGTTGGAGGTGGAGGAGGAGGAGGAGGTGGAGGATGAGGGGGGGGGTGATCCCCTACTACCCTCCCTCCCCCACTCCCACTCCAATATCTCTCTCCTCTCCCTCTTTAATGCTCCCTACTCCCTCTATTTCTCTTCCCTCCTCACCTTATCTCTCTCCTCCACTTCCGCCCTATGTCCCCATCTATCTTCCTCTAGCTCCCTTCCTCTCCCTCTCCCTCTTGCTCCATCTCCCTCTATATTTGTCTCTTTGTCTATATTTCTTCCTTGAGCCCACCCTCCCTCTCCCTCTCCTTCACCCTCTTCCTCACCCTCTCACTCATTCTTTTCTACCCCCTTCTCTCTCTCTCTCTCTGACAACTTCATTTTATCACTACACATATCACTCTCTAAAACCAATTCCATTTATTTGTGTCTTCCTCGCTCCTTATGACACCCTCTACTCGATGTCTTTCCCATCTACCTCTCCCTCTCTCCCTCTCTTTAGAACTCTCTATCACTTAATATCCCTTCTCTCTCCCTCTCTCGCTCTCACTTTACCCCTCACCAATGTTCTTTATCTTCCCCCCTCCCCTCTCTTCTCTCTTTCCATGTCTCCTTTTCTACCTCTTGAAATTTTCCTCTATCTCTCTCTCTCAATCTCTTTGACACGTGATCTCTCGTATTATATTATTCCCCTCCTCTTTCTCCCTATCTAGCATCTTTCTCTCTCTCACCCTTCTCACTCTTCGTCTCCCTCTAAACCGACCTATGGCTCCCTCTCCTCCCTCTCTCTCTCTCTTTCACTACATCTCACCATATTCTCCTCTTCCTCTATCTATACCTTCTCCCTCTCCCTCTAGCCATTCTCTCTCTCTCCCCCTTATGCTTCCCTATCCTCTCTTTCAGTCTCTCACTCTACATTTTCCCTTAAATTTCTCACACTCTCTTTCTATCTCTCTATCAATGTTTATTTGTTTGTTAAACATTCTCTCTCTCTCTCTCTTACACTCTCTCCCCCTCTCCCCTCTCCCACTCCTACTCTCTCTCCCTCTATCCCTCTCCCATTCCTATTATCTCTCTCCCTCTCTCCATCACCCCTTCTTGCACTCCTACGCTACCTATCTACCACCCTCTCGTCCCTCTCCCCTCTCTCTCTCTCAACCTCACCCTCTTCCCTCTCTCTCCTCTCCCTTTGCCTCTCAACCTCCCACTCTCTCTCTCACTCCACTGCCCCCTTCTCCCTCTCTCTCTTCTCTCCCCTCCCGCCCTCCCTCCATCCCTCCCTCCTCCTTTCCTCTCTCTTTCTCTCTCTCCCACTCCCTCTATCCATCCCTCTATATGTCCCTCACTATCTCTCTCCCTCTCTCTCTCCATCCCTCTCTCTCTATACCTCTCTATCTCTCTCTCCCTTCCTCACTTTTCCTCTCTCCCTTCTCTGTCCCTCTCTCTCTCTCTCTCTCTCTCTCTGTTTCTCCCCCTCATCCTCTTCCCTCTCTCTCTATCCCTCTCCTCTCTCTTACTCCCTCTCTCTCTCTCTCTCCCCCTCTCCCTCTCACTCTCTCTACCTCCCTTCACCTCCTCCTTTCCTCTCTCCCTCTCTCACCCTCCCTTTGCCTCCTTTCCTCTCTCTCTCTCGCCCTCCCTTCACCTCCTCCTTTACTCTCTCTCCCCCCATCACCCTCTTTCTTCTCTCTCTCTCGTCTCTCTTTGCCTTACACCCTCCCACTCTCTCTCTATCGCTCCCCTGCCCCCTCCCTCCCTCTCTCTCTCTATCTATCTACCCTTCCTTCCCTCCCTCCCACTCCCTCTCCCTCTCCTTCTCTCCCTCTCCCTCTCTCTCTCCTTCTATCACTCTCTCTCTCTCTCTCTCACTCTCTCTCTCTATTTCTCCCTTGTCCTCTCCTCTCTCTCTCTATCTCTCTCTCTCTCCCCCTTGCTCTCTTCCCTCTCTCTCATCTCTCTCACTCCCTCTAGCTCTCCTTCCCTCTCTCTCACTCTCTCTCACACCTCTTTCTCTCTCTTCCCTTTCTCCTCATCCTTCCCTCCCTCTCTCTCTCCCCCTCCCCCTCTTCCCTCCTCTCTCTCTCTCCCACCCCGCCCCCTCCCTCCCTCCCTTCCTCTCTCTCTTTATCTCTCTACATGTCTCTCACTCCCTCCCACTCCCTCTCCCTCTCCTTATCTCCCACACTCTCTCTCTCTCCCTCTATCACTCCCTCTATCTACCTCTCTCCCTCCATTCCTCTCTCTCTCTCTATGTCTCTCTCTCTCTCTCTACATTTCTCCCTCTCCTACTATCCTTAATTACCTTTCTCAATTCGTCCTTCAAAACAACCCTCCTGAGCTTGGTATGTATTTCCCTCCCTCCCCTTCCCTCTCTCCCCCTCACTCCCCCTTTCTCTCTTTACCTTGTCTTTCACCCTTGCACTTTCTCACCCTTTCCTCTCTCCTCCAATTTCTCTCTCTTCCCCCTTCCCCCACTCTCTTCTTTACCATTCTCTCTCCCTCTTTCCCTCCCTCCCTCTCTCTTCCTATGCCTCCAATCTCTCTCTTTCTCTCTCCCCCCTACTATCCATGCCTACCTTCAATTGTCCTTAAAAACAACCCTCCCAAGAAATGTATCCCTTTCCCTCCCTACCCTTCTCTTTTCCCCCCTCGCTCCCTTTTTCTCTCCTTACCCCTTCTTCTTTGTCCCCAATCTCTCTCCCCTTGTAGCTTTGGGCTCTCTCTCTCCATCTTCCCCTCTCTTCTTCACCCCTCTCTCTCCCCACCACTCTCTGTTTTTACCTCTTGCTCCCCATCTTTCTATCTCTTTCTACCCCTCACAACCAATTCCTCATCTCCTTCTATCTCTCTCTCTCTCTCTCACACATGTACACTCTTACTCACTCTCTCCTCTTCTCTCCCTCTTCTTTTGTTTTCCCACTTTCCCTTCCTCACTATCCCCCGCCTTTCCCTCTCTACATTTATCTTCTTTCATCTTCATCTCTACCCCTTTCTCTTATCCTCTTACCCCCTCTCTCTCCACCCCACTCCCCATCCCTCTCTAAAATATAAATATATTTTAAACAAAAATATAATTAAAAATTATTAAGTTATTTTATAAAATTCACATGAAAAATTACATGAAAATATTTAAAATTAGAAACACATTTATATCACAAATAAATTTATAAATTTAAAATTTATGTCAAAATTCATGTTAGAAATTATATTTTCAATTAAAATATATTGTTTTTATTCATCATTTTGTATCTATTAAATATGTTTTACTTTAAATAAATTTCAATTTTCTTTTTAGATCCCAAAATATAATGCATCTATGAAATAATTAATTAAACTTTCAAACCCCACAAATCATATATTCTATATTCAAAACGATACAATGAAATAACTTCAAAATAGTGTTTCCCTAAATAAACAAAATATGAATTAAATATATTAATAATAGATATTATTTAAAATTAAATTTAATTCCATTACAGTAAACCAATAAAATAATAATAATAATAATAATAATAATAATACATAGAGATCGTGAATAAACATTTAATCGTTCGTAGTGAGTCATCATAAAATCTCAGATCCGTGATTTTTGAATAAAGGAATTACAAATAAAACTTGTTTCTTCCTCTAACAAAAAAATTACTTTGCTAACGGCAGTTTCTTGATTTTGAAATAAAAAGACACGTATAAATAACTAAAAAAGCACTTTGCTAAGAGCAATTTCTTGATTTTTAAATAAAAAACACTTATAAATAACTATTGACTTTTAAAGATTGTAATACATCTACATAATGTATAACCAACTTTTCAATTTTGAAAATTGAAATAGATTGAAACAATTTTGAATAAGATGAAAAAATTGTAAACCGAAGGAAAGATATCGTGGTTACTCTGTGATTTTTGAATAAAGGAATTACAAATAAAAATAAATACGGTGAAGCAAACTTGTTTCTTCCTCTAATAAAAAATTACTTTTTATGGGAATTTTCTTGATTTTGAAATAAAAAGATACGTATAAATAACTAAAAAAAGCACTTTGCTAAGAGCAGTTTCTTGATTTTTAAATAAAAAACACTTATAAATAACTATTGACTTTTAAAGATGGTAATACATCTACATAATGTATAAACAACTTTTCACTTTTAAAGATTAAAATAGATTGAAACAATTTTGTATAAACAACTTTTCACTTTTAAAGATTAAAATAGATTGAAACAATTTTGAATAAGATGAAAAAATTGTAAACGGAAGGAAAGATATCGTGGTTGTCGTTACTGGCACCGAACCAGATGCCATAGAATTTTTATCTTTCTACTTAGGAATTTCTCTCGTGCTGTTTATGTGAATTTGTTTATATAACAACAATGGACAACTAAAAATTATGATGGTGTTTTCTTGTTTTAATTTTTTTTGTTAAATAGTTTGGATTTTTGAATGCTTGTTTCAACTAATAGTTGCTTTAAAAAAAGGTGGACCAGAGTTTTAACTTGTCCAATGCACCCAAATGCAAGTATTAGCAATACAAGATATCAAGCCGCCAAGGTAACATGCTCAACATCTCCATGCACTTTAAGGTTTTCATGAAAAACGAAAAAAACCTAAAACTTAGGAAAAAAATACAAGCAAGAAGAGCGAAATACCGATGGCCATTGCTAAAGCGTCCACAAAAAAGAAGAAGAGAAAATGAACCAAGTGCAATGCTAAATCAACACAATACCCAATATATTGTGTCCTGCTAAGCCCAATATGCTGTGTCCTAGTGTGCAAAAGGGTTTAGCAATATACAAATTCGAAGAAGATAAAAGCATATGTATTTCAAAGAGATAGGAACATATCTATTTTCATGAATAGAAATAATTATTATATAATAACTAACTAACTATTGGATGGCATTCAATCAAAAGGAATCGGATGGTCTCTTTTTCAGAACTCCCGTCCCGTACTCCCACTCAATCAGATCGTGCTCTGCACCATGCAATTCACAGAAATTTCCATGGGATTATAGTTCTCCTTTTGGTTTCCTTCGACATGCCTTGAGCATTCAGAGGATGGTTAGGACCCGTGGTATGCATGCATTTGCGTTCTTTATCTGGATGCCAAAAAGTTAGGCATCAGCTCTGGCTGGCTCAGCTATGCACCAACAAGTAGTTTGATTCGCTCTCTCCACGCATGAAAAGCAGGGGAAGCTATTTATTTCCTCGTCTCTACAACGGCTATGCTTTTTTCAATCTACTATTTCCTAGAACACAACATGACCGTTTTATGCACCTGCCATCCCATAATCTCAGCCATGTTTTGCGGTTTAAAATGCTTTCTCTGTGGTCTCCACACTCTGGAGTTTGGTAGATACCCATTTTCAAATTTGGAGTGGCATTGTTGGACGATGTAGAATTGACTTCAGATTTGTTAAAGTCCATTAACTATATTATAATTTTGGGATTATATATACTTAGTAAAATTTATTAATTTAAATGTAAATTAGAAATATTCTAATTACAAATAAAGTAAAATTCATTAACCATCAATTTAATATTAAAACACTAAAATTTGTTAACCATCTTTTTGATATTGATAACTTAACTATCCATTTGAGATTAACAATTTTGCAGGTTAGTTATTAAAAATTAATGTAACAAAGTAAGGAACACATCAAATTTTTAGGCTCTATATTAAATATATTAATCACTTGTGTGAATAATATACATATTCAATATTATACATATTCAATATTATATATATAACTAACGATGCTGAAAATTTTGACCTTTTAATTTTAAAAGAGTAAAATCCACATCAATTAAATAATTTATCTCAAATTTATTTTTTTATTATCATTATTTATTTTATTTTTATTTCTTTTAATTTGAAATTTTATATTATTAAGATATACATATAAATTATATTTAAAATTTTACATATTTTGACAAGGAATAGTCATTGTAGTAATTGTTTCTTGCCTATTATTTAGTTATTTCTAATTGATTATAATATTGTTTTTTGAGAAAATTATTGTCATTTATTACAGTGAATGTATGGTTAATCAAAATATAAAGATTTTTATGTCTTAATCAATAGCTTTATCTAATATAATTTTTTATGCTTCAACTAATACATTCTCAATGCTTTAAATGGAAAAATATTGCTCGTTATCTCAAAGCTTCATTAGCTTCATAACTTTGATTCTAACTACAATATCACTAATTTAGCTTACAATCCTTTTGTGACCATAACAACAATCATGTAAAAGAAACTGGGGAAGTAAAGGTGAAGATACTCCCACAAGGCACACCAAAGGGCCTTTGTAACACATAGAGAACCCATGTATTTAGACTTAAGGTAACTCCATTGATATCCGAGAATTTTGGAAATATGTAATTGAATAGAAATAGGAGCATTGAAGAAGAATATATGCAGTTTACAATGTATTATAATTGTGCCCAAAGCTACCATAAGGTATTCTAGTACCTATTTGGAGGCATGATTTTCTCCTACTATTGGTGCAAACATAAGAAGAGTTTCATCTACAAATTGTTGATAAAATGCAATTTGATCATCCCCGTGAAGTTCCATACCCCTAATTTTGTTTGAGGGTGCCATAGCCTTAATAGCTCAACTCATTCCTTTTTCCCATTAGTAAGAATAAGTAGGATAATGAGTCCCCTTGTCTAATTCCACAAGGTGGACTAAATGTTGAGGAGGGTGGTCCACTTATGAGAATCAAGAAGAAGGCTTTGGAGATAAGAGAGATAATCTAATTTATCTCTTTGTCAGAAAACCCAAAGGTGAAATGGATGTGATAGAAACAATTGGGCATGTCAAGCTTAATGACCATACCAAAATTTTGAAATCTTTATAGATCGAATCAATTCATGGGCCAAAAGGATGTTATAAAGGATTTTTCCACCTTCGCCATAACTAGATTTCTCCTAGAAGATGAGATTTTACATTCTTTGTCATGTCTTCCTTAGGAATACATGTGAAGTAGGTGGCATTGTGTTTGTGAGTATTGGGGATGTTATGAAAAATAAGTAAAATATTGATGGCTAAATGAAGGAGAGAAGAACATACAATTATTCCATTTATCCATGTTTTAACATCAACATCATAACACAATTTCAACCCTAAAACACAATTAGGGCTTGAAGTTATAGTGAGATGCTAACATTGAAAAGGAATTGAAAAATTACTACTAATATTTTTCTCACTAAAACAAAAAGGTATATAAAGGGATTCTATTGAAAGAATTACATAGAACATCCCCAGTTTGATTACTTAGAAGCACAACAAAGCCTTTCTCATGCAAATATCAATTCAATACATTGAACTAGTAGCCATTTAAATGTTCAAAGAAAAACACCTATACCAGATGGCTTTACCTTAGACATCTTTCAATCATATTAGGCCATCATTAAGTCACATGTTTGGGAATTGGTTTGGGATTTTGCATAACATCCCGAATACTCACAAACACAATGCTGCCTACTTCACACAAATTCCTAAGGAAGACATGAGAAATCTCATCTTCTAGGAGAAATCTAGTTATGGTGAAGGTGGAAAAATCTTTTATAGCATCATTTTGGACCATGAATTGATTCGATCTATAAAATTTTCAAAATTTGGGTATGGTCATTAAGCTTGACATGCCCAATTATTTTGTTAGACTCAATTAGCTATACATCTATCACATCCTTTTCACCTTTGGGTTTTCTGACAAATAGATAAATTAGATTATCTCTCTTATTTCCAAGGCCTTCTTCTTGATTCTCATAGATGGACCACCCTCCTCAACATTTAGTCCACCTTGTGGAATTAGACAAGGGAACCCATTTTCCTACTTCTTCTTTCTAATGGGAAAAAGGAATGAGTTGAGCTATTAAGGCTATGGTACCCTCAAACAAAACTAGGGGTATGTAACTTCACGGGGATGATCAAATTTCATTTTATCAACAATTTGTAGATGAAACTCATCTTATGTTTGCACCAATAGTAGGAGAAGCTCATGCCTCCAAATAGGTGCTAGAATAAGTACTATCATGTACATATAAATGATATGATTATAAATCACTTCGTAAACTATGGGGTTGGCACTATTTTCCCAAGGAATGGGCCAAGACATGGAGAATGACATTTCTTTTATCATAAATGTTGTAATAGATTAATATATTATATCTATTGTGGAATACTCCAATATCACTACTTTGATGATGTGAATTGGAACATTTTCATAAATTATTTAAAGTAAGAAGAAGTGTTTCCATAAGACAAAAACTAGAAGCCATAAAATTCATATATAACAGTAAGAAAAACAGAGGGTAAAAAAATTTGAATAAAGTATTACAGAATGTGACAAAATAAAGTAGTATAGTGTGTCCTAAATGACATTCAAATTCACCTAGTCGTTATGTAATCACTAAAGGTTCCAACTATTTCTAATTTTACCAGAACATCAGAAATGTAAGTCCAACAAGGAGAAACATATGGGAAAGGGAGGGAGTAGGATGGAGGGAGAGGGAGAAAGAAAGGGAGGTAGAGGGAGGGGAACAATGTAAGGGAACATAGAGTGATAGACTTAGTGTTGGAGAGGGATAGGGTAATAGGATAGTATAAGAAGGGAGAGAGCAAGCGAGGGAGGGAGTTAAAGAGAGAGAGGGAGAAAGAGAGAGAGAGCGGGAGGGAAAGAGAGAGAGAGAGGGAGGGAAAGAGAGAGAGAGATAGCGAGAGATGTGGGGGGGAGGGTGAGGGAGGGATAAAAAGGGTGAGATAAAGGGAGAGGGAAAGAGAGGGATGTAGAGGTAGGTTTAGCATGTAAGAGAATAAAGAGGGGGAGAGAGAGAGGCTGAGAGAGGGAGAAGGGAACAAGAGAGTAGAGAGAGAGAGAGAGAAAGAGAGAGAGGGAGAGAGAGAGAGAGAGCTAAGTTGATGGATAGATGTAGGTAGCGACTGATTGGGAGAGGGGGAGTGGGGGAGAAGGAAATGGAGAGGGTGGTAGTGCGTGAGGTAAAGGGGTAAAGAGATAATGGGGAGGAGAGTGAGTGAGATAACGAGAGTAGCACACAAGGGGATGGATAAAGAGGGTGGGAGAGAGGGAGTGTGAGTGGAAGAGAGAGAAAGAGAGAACGAGAGGGAAAGATAGAGTTACTCTTCGAGAGTATAGTTCTAAAATTAGAAATTCTTTACTTTTTTATCCAATTGCATGTGGATGTTAAATACGTTGGCCAATTTTTAAGGACTATTCTAAGTGTAGCTGCATGATCTAATGACTTTTCTAATTCTTTCTTTGTTTGGGAAAATTATTGGTGAGACTTTTGAATTATAATGGATAATTATTAATTTCTTGAACTATCACTTTGTCTTCCAATCCATTTAGTTAAGAATTGTGTTTCTCATTGTGGTCAACCGACTTATGTACTAATTGTTGGACAACAAAAGGTGGATCATTATTTCTTATTGTAATGTTTATCTTAAGTTGTTTTATTTCTTAGTTCTAACATTCAAACCAAATCTTCATTTCTTGTTTTTTTGTCTGTTGAATCTTGTTACTATCGAACTTCATTTCTTTTTCATATTTTCTTGGTTGCACTCACAAATATTTCAACGGTTTTAAATATATGTTTGCCTGAAGCATCATATGGTTGGGTTTCTTACGAGGCATGTTTGACTATTCTTTCTTTACATCATAGACGGAGTACTAAGTGTATTTGACTATACACAATGAACTTGTTGATCATTTAGTTGTAAGGTTGAAGTAACCTATACTCCTAAATTGATTTTCATTGGCATTTCCATTAATATGTCATCCAGCCTAGAATGTTTTGATGCAACTTCCTGAGTATATGAACGCTTGGATCGCATTTTATCTTGACGATAATTTTCTTCTATAATTGTTATTGTAGTAACAAGGGATGAATCAAAAGTGAAGTCGATGTTCAAAAATTTATTTTTCTCCTATTGGGTTTAGTTTACTATCCTTGGTCCTATGCCTATGATGAACTACCATCATTTTCTATGTTATTTTTAAAATGAATACATTTGTTCCATGTCCAAGCAACTGTAAGACGTCAGGCTCAATAGATTATGCTAGAAGTTGTTGCAATTTTCTAGGCTTCTCTTTTTCTATGCTTTCCTATGGTATGCTAAAAAAAAATTCATCCAATTTAGTGTAGATTCTATTTTTGTTGTGGGTCTTCAAGTTGAATATGTGCCAAGATTTCATTCCCATTGATTGTAGATGTTTACTTCACTTTTGTTTTGAACTCCATGAATATTTTCTTTCATATTCTTCGGAGATCCGTGAATATTTTCTTTCATATTATTGGGAGATTATGTCAGAGGTACTGATAGGTCAAATATAAATGGCCTTGTAGAATTATGCTTCCCTTTCTTCTTCTTCTTAAACATATGAAAGCAGTAAAAGTATATGCCCTTGTTCTTCTCAAGCTGGTGGTAAAACTGGGAATATTATGTTAGATTATAAACTAATTCTGTAAACATTTGCGAGTTGTAGGTTGATACAAAACCTCTTCCAGGTCTACATATAAAGAGTAGACATACCAAACTTCAGATATTTTGAGGGACAACTGAATGTGCAATGAGGGAGGAAACATTTTTTGTACGTGTTGAGGTACCCTCTATTTGTTGGAATATTTATAAAGATTTCTTGTGGGCTAACTAGTGAATTTTTCTTCAAGGCTAACCAAATTACTAAAGATGGGAACAAAATGGAGTTATTTTAATTTTTACATCCATACCGATTCATATTCAACATGTCACCAATGTGTTTTGCTCAGTTGTAGATTTTTGTCATCCTGGTGATTTGATCAATTTCTTCTAGCACAGTGAGTTTAATGTTAGAGACTCTCCGTATTCATGTAAAATGACAATGGTAACCTATCCTTTTGAATGGGGGTTTATTTTCAATGAGTTTTGTTTAATATATTTATTAATTTAAAAATCAGAATGTAAATTCTTATTTTGGTTTTAACATTTTATTTTGAATGGCATAATAGATATCATGCATATATGAAAAGTTAATTGTTAACATTATGCTACAAAATTGTGAAAAAATAACAAAAAACATAACACTATTGTTGAATCTAACAAGGTTAATGCAGAAGAAATATTTATACTATCATCCCATTTTGTTGTGTTTTGCTTCCTTTGAATGTCATTGCTAAATAAAAAAATGAGATTGCATACATGTTTTATGTAATGTGTTTCGAATATATATCCCTAATAGTTGACATATCAACAAAAGTATTAGAAGAACAAGCCTTAATCTTAGGTTTGACTCAAAACTCAACATTTAATTTAATGCTCACTAGGAAAAAAATTAGGAATAAGAAAAAAAAAGTAAGATATAAAAAACTTATTTTAACAATATATATTTAACCCAATAACATAAAGATAAATAAATAGAAACCAAATAGAGAATATTTTTTAATGCATGGAAGGATAAAATAGGAAAAAAGTATAATTATTTATAAAATTAGAGTAGGAAGAAATAATAACTAAAATGAAATTCACACACTAACATTAAGACCTTAAAAGGTCTACAAAATATACACCATCATTACTAGTCAAGATCATTACCATATGTTGACTCTAATGATCTTGAGTCATGAAAAGTGCTTTCTGGGTCAATATCAATAATCAAAATATTATCTCCAAAATTCTCAACGTTTCTTATATTCCTTTTTTTTAGGAATTAATTTAGAATTACACTTCATTCATCTTTATCCTGACTATGCTAGACCACTTTAAGTACATAGAAGCTATAGCTTTAATGTTATAGTTAATGTGTTCGATATTAAAATTGATGTGGGTTGTAACATTTCAAGAGTTACAATGGCTACTATGCGTCATAGTTTTTAGAATTCATTATGTTAAAGATCATAACGCACTATGGTTTAATTAATTTTACAGTTAGTCCCTTGAAAATAATCAAGTGATCAATGTTAGTTTTTCTTAATGGTAATAGTGGTTAGAGGTTGCAATATGGAAGGGTTTGTATTTCTCTAAGACCCAGAGGGTTCCATGTGACATGATGATGTCACCATGATGATGATAGCATGATATTATCAAAATTTCCCCTTGGATGGTTAAGTACATGGTTCTATGGGTCAAGGAAATAAGCCCCCAAGGGAAAAAGTGATTGGAACCACGTCATGTGGCCTTGACCCTCTAAGGAATGTACATTAAAATTTAGTGGAAATCATGGGTTCAAAATTGAATTTATTGAGGATGGAAACCCATGGCTATTAATTTATGTGGGGTAGCAAAATCGTCATGTTGGCCCTATTTAAACCATTGCATCATAAACCATAAACTATAAATAGAAGTTCAATGGTGATGAAGTGGGTGTCACTGAGTTTATTGAGTGTGCATTTGAACCAAATTGAAGATATTAGACACATAGAACTAAAGCAAGAGGGTTGAATTTCTTTCTATTTTTCTATCTTTTTGTGATAGGGTTACTTTCTCACTTTACATAAAGAAAAAATCATAGAAAGATTGAAGAGTGAAGAGGATGTTTAACTTATATGGTTTATACAATCAAATGAATTTGGCTGGTGTATATTTGAAATGCATCTTGTGAATGACAGTGAGAGGAACTGCAAAATAAAAAATTATGCTAATTTCTTGTTTAAGAGATATTGAGATCAGAGGTGTGAACCATATTGTATAGGAAGAACAAATGACATCAAGAATCAAGGAGTATACCAGAGGATACAATATGAAAATTCTTATCAAAAAGGAGTATATATTTATATAATAGAAATGTATATTTGTGAGAGAGAATAAGAGCTTCAAATAAGATGAGAACAAAAATATAAAATATTGGAGGTTTGAGCATATTTGTGTTGCAGTAAAATATCTAGTTGTGTGAGAGTTGAATAATTGACATCACTACAAATAATTCCAACTATTTGAATTTAAATAAATCCTATGGGTTTGATTTTGAAAATGGATAAAAAAGGGATCTACTAGGAAAATTAGGGTGGTGCTTCTATATTAGGGAGTAGGTGCTTCCCTTAGATTGCTTCCTATAAACTTCAAGGAGTTGGTTCTTCCTTTAGGTTGGTGCATATAAAGATCAGGGGGTTGGTGCCTCTAGTAGGTTGGTTCTTGAAAAAAGTGGGGTTTGGTGCCAATAGGAAGTGGGTGATTGAAAAATGAAAAGGGGTTGGTTCCTCTTGCAAGTTGGTGCTTGAAAATTAGGGGATGATTATCCCCTTCTAGTTGGTGCCAGTAAATTTTGATGTAATAATAGCTTGGAGCTTGCATTTAAATTAGAAACAAAAGGAATATTTTTGGTTTTATCCCTTTATGGGTTTCCATGTAAATATATGTGTCTCATATGTGTATGATGTTTGATCAATGGTGTTGTTCTCTGATTGATTAGTGATAACATAATAATATTAAAGATTGGAGAAAAATGTGTACTACTAATTCATCCTGCTCTCAATATTATCCTAGTTTCTAACAACGGGTATCAAAGTTGATTCATTTAATAGAAATTTGAGAATAATTTGTGACCACTAGAAGGTATATCTCAAGGGATCATTGCTAACAAAGATTATATTTACCCATATGGAGTACCATTATTAAAAGGATCAGGTTATGCACTCTCAAAGAAAGAATGAAAGCTTATTTAAAGGATCTTGGGTTGGATGCATGACTATCTATTGTAGATGGAAGAATAATGATTATAATACTGAAGCTATGAAGACAATATTGAATGGGTTGTCTAAATCAAATTACGACAAGGTTATTTGTTGTGAAATTGTAAAAGAGATATGCAATAAGTTGCATTGCAGCTATGATGACGATGCTCACATGGCATTGAAAGTCAACAAATATTCTTAGAAGGAAAAAGTACACAAATATTTAAGGAAGATCAAATACCATGACTGATTAAGTGATGACTCATATAAGAACAAAGGCTAGATCATAAGGAGACAACAAAAGATATCAGAAAAATGTAAGCAATGTATTAAATGCCTCAAATGCGGAGAAATAGGTCACAATGCTACTAATTTATCAAATGTTGAGATAGAGAGTAGTGAATATGGGGAAGAAGTGAAATTCGTTGGCAAGTTTATTTTATTTTGTAATTGTAGAAGAATAAGTTATTTTTCTTCTAAATATTTATATGCAATTTTAGAAAATGGTAGTGATAAAGAAGAACATGATGTTGAGAGAAAATCTTATGAGCTCAATAAGAAAAATATTTACTCCTTAGAAGATGATTTCTCATCATAAAAAAGAGATAGATATACATATAGTAGTGATGAAGAAGGATCTATGTTCATGACTATACAGGATCATCATATTGTTCAAGAAATTAAAGCTAATCAGAAAGAGATATTAGATTCAGAAGCAAAAGGAGTTCAAATCGAAATATATCTTAGATGTGAATGTGCTAGCTCCCCTAATGAGTTAGATGAAGAATAATATAAGTAAATCTTGAAGGAGATTTGATTACTGCTCTAGATAAGCTAAATAAGGATAGAAGAGAGAAAATAAGAATGAAGGAACAATTGAAAAATGTTGAAAAAGAAAGTCATTCTTCTAATAAAAAATCAATGAATCGTAAAAAGGTCCATCTAGAAGAAGCAAAAATAATTGAAGAAGTATTATAAAAGCAACTAAAGCATAAGGAAAAGAGTTATGAAATACTACAATATGAGAATTCATCCTTAAGAAAGGAGTTATCCAAGGAGCATGAGAAAGGAGGAAACTTGTCTAAAGTTTCATGATTGATTATTCTAAAAATGGAGTTAGAAGAGGCCAAAAGAATGGAAGAAGTGACGACTAGCCAATTGATTGAAGGAGAAGGTCATTGTGAGAGATTACAAGTTGAGATTGTACCATTGAGAAATTATTTTGAAAAGAGAAATGAATAGATAACTCAATATCAAAAGTTTGATAAGAGTACCAAGATTTTAAATGGTAATCTTAGTTTTCAAAGACCTCCTCTCATCAACATTGGTCTAGGTTATGAAGAAGAATCAAGAACCAACAAGGTTAAAGGCAAAGATCCAATTAGCTATGTTAATGAAATCAAAGGACCTAACATCAATGTAGCTAAGGAAAATATAAATCAACAAAATCAAAAGAGGGAAATTTACAACGATCTGAATAACTAGGAAGGTCAAGAAAGAATTCAACAAAATTCCCCTGTAAAGCCTATCTAGGTGATAATCATGTTAGAAATGAGTCTTATTAGTCATCAAGAACTAGGGACAACATACTTGAAAATTACCATAGGTGTATTCATAGAAGAAAAAAATTAATTTCTCCTTTTCTCAATTACATCGAATGTTATAATTGTAAGAAATATGGGCACAAAGCAGTTGAGTGTAGAAGTGAAAAAATCAGACCTTCCTCTTAGAATAAGAAATAAAAAATTGAAGGAAAAGAGGCATATAGAAGTAGAAGAGTGTGAATTTGTACTCTATACTCGAATTCAAGGAAATCCATGGCATATGGAGAATGTGCATTCAATGCACAAGAAAAAAGATTAGAACTATGCAAACAAAGGCACAAATCAAGCTAAGGACCAAAAAAATTACATATTCATATTAGCAGTAAAGAAAGCATAAGGACATGGAAAAAGAAAGAATATATAAAGGAGAAAATGTAGTTTAGCTCTATGTAGTCAAGATAAAGAGGAACAATGCTATGTATATATTCATTGCTCAAGTCACACAACAGGATACTAAGGCAAACATATCTCACTAAAGGAAGTAAAAAAAGCCAGTGTCATTCTCAAAGACAATACACCATCCAGAATAATGGGAAAAGGATTAGTTTGCCTTGACAATGAGAAAAGTGAGGCTAAATATGTCTTGTTTGTTGAAGTTTTAAACAAAAATGTTTTAAGTGTAAGTCGAATGGTTAATAACAAAAAATAGGTCACATTCACATCTAAAGGATGTAAAATAAGGAAGGGAGAATATGGTAAATTGTAGCCACAATAACTAGGACCTCAAATGATGCATATGTCCTTAATAAATTTAAATTGAAAGATTGTATTATGAGAATGTTATCTCTCTTACCACATTAGTAAAATAAAATTGAGGGACAACAACACCTCAAGTAACATAAAGACAATACAAATCATTGATGGTGAGATACAAGTCAATAATGGTGATTTGAAAGGTCCATTGAAGATATCTTGAGGGAAGTATGTAATGTTCATTTGGATAGAAAGAAATATGAAAATTGAATTGAAGTAAAGATGGTGTCAAAAGTTGGTGTCAAAAGTAAAGACAGATCTGTAGGAATATCTAATAAGAAAAAGAAAATAGGGAGTATGTCGAGTTTTTTCAACAATAGGTGTATTTTAGGAGGTCAAAGAGAAGAATAGTGAATAATCTCAGGGGGAGATGCAATATTAGCAGTAGCATGTGTTCAGGGGTAGTTGATTGTTCAAGCAAAACAAGAAATGAAAAGTTTTCAAATCTTTTTTTTTTGTCTTATTTCAATCTTATAAGTGGTTAGCACAATTAGGTTAAATAGTAATGAGCATAAGTATATTTTCATGTTAAGTAGGGGAAGAATTTTGTTGTTGGAATTAGTATGCAATGGCTTAGTTGTACGCCAATAGAAATGTAGCTTATATAGTTGGTATAAAAAAGGAGAAATCTTGGTATTTGGATCAACCATTGGTGCAATATTATATTTGACTTTAGGAGTAGCTTTAATTGTGGCTTGGTACAATATTACAACTCATTTAATCGGTACCAAAGAAAAATACTTGTGTCGAAAGGATAAGGAAAAGTTTAAGGGGAGAAAAGTGTATCACAATGTACTATGTGATGGAAAATTTGCATGTTTCCTAAGTCTTTCTCTATTCTCTTCAATTGGTATCACTTGATTTAAGTGTAGGAAACAAGTATGTTCAACAAAAATTAATATGAGTGGCCTCTTATATCCCTCTATCATTGATGTCAAAGGCTGAGAGTAAACCAACATTGGAGATGCAATGTGTACCAAGATATTGAGTATAAACAATGAACAAAGGGGTAGAGTGATCAACAATCGACTCTTAAAAAGAAAAGGGAGAGAAAAAAAGAAAGAAAGAAAAAATGTGATGGCTTACATAGACATTTAAAATAGAGATTTTACCTAAGAAATCCAAATCTGGAAAACTAGAAAGATTTTTTAGTATATAATATTAGTTTACAATGTTACAATAAAATATGTACATTATGTGGCATCCATTAATCCTATATAGTTATATCATAATTACATTACCATGGTCTACAATAATTATGTGCCATAAAACCACCAAAAGTGAAATTTGTGTGTTGAAAATTGTTAAAAGTGACAATTAAAAACTGCCGAAATATTTTTTAGGGGGCCTAAGCCCCAACTATGACCCCCCATTTCTCATGACGCATACAAATCACATGTGTAGCTAATCATGCAATAAATATAACACATAACGAACATTTTCATAATAATTTCATTCTAATTCCTAATGCATATAAATTATGGGGCACTGAATAATTTTGATTTCATTATGGGTGAGTTTATTACAAGTATGTTAAAAGTTTTAGGGTGGGTTAATTACATGTTAAAAGTTTTAATAATTTATTTTTCTTACCAAACTAACAATGTTTTTTATATCCATTTTATACATTTACTTTTCCATGTTTGTCTCCAATGGGTTAAAGTGCCTCTCCAAGGGTATACATTTACTTTTCCAGGTTTGTCTTCCATGGGTTAACGTGCCTCTCCAAAGGTACCATTAATTGCTACTAAAGTCAATATGGGTGGTTACAAACTCCTATAAAGAGTGTATGGAAGCACCTAAATGTTGATGGTTAGTACCCATCACTTAGTTAAAAAAATCTTATTCACATTATAACACTTGTTGTTGTTTCCTCCTATTGTACATGTATGAGTTTTGGTAAGCCTCATCTTCAACCCTTTTTTTTGTGTCACTTTATAGTATGAAATAATATTTTTCTCTATGAAAAACAAAATATTCAATGCTAATTAGAAAATGTAATCAATTTAAAAAGGGTATGGATTCAAAACATATGATCATTTGTAATTTCGTTCAGTATTACATTAGTTTTGTTTAGGGGGGGATTTCAAATGTTTTTTTTTTATTCCTTGCTCATTACCTTTAGAGTTACAAGGGAAAATCCTAAAATAGCATAAAAACATTGATAAATGTGAAAATTAAATGCAAGCATATTTGGGAGCTTGTTTTTTGTCCTCTTAATAAGATTATACAAGAAGATGCAGAAAAATAGAAATTCCTTATTAATATTTGAAAAAGTATATCCATATAATGATGTTCTCTAGAAACAAGTTCTCAAACTTGAATGCTTATCTACATCTCCAAAATATCCAAATAATGCTTCTAGTTTCTCATGGAAGCTTGACTTGTATACACAAATGTCTTTACATCAACATGTTTGTATAAATTCTCTATTCTTTTGGCCATTTTACATGTGTTGGGGTGCCATCTCTTCCAAACCAAGACCTCCCTCTGTAGCGTCTTTATTCCTTGACACATACAATATGTCATAACCTATAAAAAATAAGGTTAGGAAAATGTTCTACTCAGCACTAGTTCATGGTTGGCATAGTATGCAAAGTGAGCTACATTTTTTCCAAGTCCTTGGTCATCTCTTTAAGCTCACTTGATTTGTCTTTAAGCTCTTTAATTGGCTTGTGTAATTCTAGATTGCTGAAAATACAAGTACAAAGCTAAAAGTGACCAAGATTTTGAAATTCTATCCAAAATAGTAGACAAGGAAATTGAAAATCTACAAATTTTCAGAAAAACTAATAAAATATAGCTAACAATAATCCACAAAGCATAGTTAATAGGTATATAAAATAAGTTGATATAATTTTATTAATGTCCAATGAATGACCAAGAAATATGTCCATGGGAATAAAAGTACAACTAGTGTAATACATAGCAAAAATAAAACAAGAGTGCAATAGTAGATCCTATAGCCATGTTAACAATATAAGGAAAAAATATAATATCTAAAAGGAAATTTACAAAAGGCTAAAAGAATAACTCAAAGAAAGAAAGATGCAATGAAATAAAATGGATACGTTTAAGAAAAATCTCATAAAGAACATGTCAAGTGGTACTCGAATTAGCCGAAAGTTTTAGCTCAAATGTTGTTGCCAATGTCTTTCAGAATTTGGCTAGATCTATGGCAACATATATCCATCTTAAATCCGTATACATTATCCACACTAATCGATTAAGGATGTCATCCACAAATGTGGAGAAGTGTTACACGTCGTTTTGTCACATTAGGCAAATGAAAATCGGTTTGGCTCTTTCGCTATCTATAAATGTGTTCTAAAGTATTCCCCTACAAATTTAGAATCCAAAATATCCCAATGAAAGTGGAATTCCTAGATCTCATGGTTCAAAACCCTATTTTTGGCTTCCTATGTAGTTCCCTAGTCAATCTTTGTGCATACGTAGAAAATTCCATTAGAAATTGCACATTAGTGCACTTTGTCTTACACTGTGACCTGTGCACATGACTTAATGAATGTAAAAATAAAAAGTAAATTCTAGAAGCATTGTTAGTCGTATCTATCCCGACTAACAAGCTTTGAATGGATGCTTATTTAGCCATGATCCATCCTATCATGGAGCTACTCCCTCTCTTTGTGGAGCCCCTATCCCACCAATAGTGGATCTCATCCCTTGGAAAATGGATCCCAAACATCCCCTCCTTGGCCTTTAAAGCTAACCGAGGCCTAAGGATTGAGGAGGACTGTTGGAAGTAGGATTATACTATAGAAATAAGGTTGGAAAGTTATTCATTCAAGGAGAGGGTTGGATATTGTGGGAAGGGACTTGCAACATCAAGGCTTCGAGGTTGTAAGACTATTCTCCATTTTATTAATATAAAGGCAATTTTTTTTTCTCAATTATGTCTTTGTTGATATAATTTGTAGGGTTCCTTGATCACCTACATAGATTATGATTACATATTGATTAGTTTTTTATATATGATTGAGTTAATTAGTTCATTTATCTATTATACTATATATTGGATTCTTTGATCTTGTGTATGTTTCTGTCTATGCAAATCTCCTTCAAGACATCACGGAGAAGTTGTGAGAAGAGATGGGAAGATCTATAAAGCATCAAGGAGAAGCGGATGGTCAAAAGCTTTAAAGGGGACTTCATCAATCATTTTGATTAAACAGTAAGTGACCCCTATCATAGTATTTGTTTCAGTCAATGGTAGTCTAGAGAAAGGTAGCAATTCCTGGTTGTTTGTTACTATATTTCTCTAAGGTCTAGGGAGATCGCTCTTGTCCGTAAGAGGGATAAGTCCACATAAAAGGAAGCACTTCTTGAGTTTCCCTAGAATGTATTTCTTGAAAAGAACCAAAAAATAGTATTGCTAGAATTAGAATTAATGTTGAAATAAAGGGGATAAAAGAAATTGTTTTCTCATATGAATTGTCAAAACATGCAATTCCCTTACAAAGTTTCATGAAACTTCTTAAAAAAAATACTTATTGCTTCTTATACAACAACCTGTACCTTACCAATTTGGTTTAAAATTTCATTTCCTAGTATAAACCTCTTAATTATAGTTGGATTTCCATGTTCTAGGCAAGAAATTGTACTTGAAAAGAGAATATGAGAACCACATTCTAGCTACACATTTTGTCATGATATTTGTAGTGATGGATGCCACTGAGATTTATCTAATGGGAACATGTTTGTTTCCTTCAAAATCCTAAATATACACAAGCTTGGTCACCACGACTACACATTTTGTCATGATATTTGTTGTAATGGGTACCACTGAGTTTTATTTAATGGGAAAATGCTTGATTCCTTCAAAATCCTAAATATACACAAGCCTGGTTACCATGACAATGAATTTCCTTGAGAAAAAAAAACATGTAACCATGTGGTATGTATAAGGTTGTTCAAATATATTATAATAAGATTGCTTGTATCAACATTTGTAGTTTCATGTGAAGGGTCTTCCAACTAATCCCAAATATCCTTATTGGAAAATTTCACAGTGCTTAAATTTCCATCCAATAGCAAAATGATTCTCTAATTCTTTAAAAATGAAAGCCACACTGAAATGTAGACTAAAAGTTGAGATTAAAGAGAGATGTGGGAGGAGACAAGGAATCAAGATAGTTGTGAGACAAGCCCATGTAGAGTACTAATCACAAAGAGTATAATTCATCAAACATAGATTTAAATAGTGAATTGAGTCACATGTGATCCATGAAATAACAATCACTGGTATTTCTAGTTCTCATGCAAACATTAACATCTTCTTACTTTAATACCTTCATTATTATTTTAGATACCAATGAAAATTAATAAGATGCTAAATTTAGATCTCATACCAATCCTCATAAGTCACCAAAAAAGCTAATGAATTTGAATTACAATTTCACTTCAACATTTTAATTTTAGCTTCTATTGGTTCATAAATTTCAAATAAATAATATGAAAATTAATCCAAATTTGAAAAAAAAAAATTGAAAATTCTCAAATTTATCACCAAAAAATCTAATGTATTTAAGTTACAATTTCACTTCAACATTTTAATATTAAAACTATCCTTGAGTCGGAAAAAAAAGGTAATGAGTTATAATTTCACTTTAACATTTTAATTATAGCTTCAATAGATTCATAATGTCAAATGAATCTCTGTGGAAATCATATGAAACTTGGTCTAAATTTGAAAAGAATGGGCAAATTTACGATAAATCATGGTGATAAATAATCACAAAAGAGAAAGTATTAAAATGATCTTAAAAACGGAAAAGACATGAATAAGAAAAAAGAAATTGAAAAGCAAAAAAGCTGGAATAGAAATAGAAAACAATAATCATTGCAATGTTACCGCAAATCGAACCCACCACAGGCCGCCTTTCTTGTAATCAAGGATGACCTTGCAAATCGACCTTATTTGATTTGCAACAAATAGTGCCATGCTTTAATAAAGATATAGGAAACATTGATTTGTCAATGATAGTTTAATTTATAATTTAAATTCAAATCTATTATACAAAATCTAAATTTATGATATATATTCTAAATGAAAATTTAAGTTCAAATCATAATTTCTTAACTCACTTAATCTCATTCAAGTTCAAATCATAATTTCTTAACTCACTTAATCTCCTTCAGTTATTAAAATTAGTTCATATAATTCATCAATTTCAATAGAATTTCCTTATTTAATTAGACATTAATATTTATAATTTTTTAAATATTTAATATTTTATTATTTAATTTAATTTAAATTTATAATCATTTTAAAATTTAGAAAATTAATAATTTATTAAATTCTATACTATATTTTATATTAATAATAATAAATAATATAAACAACAACCCAAAATGTTTGAATAAACCTATATAATATAAAGTGACAACCCAAAATGTTTGAATAAACTTATATAATATAAAGTTACTATGTTTATATAATATAAAAAAATAAGTTATATTGTGAATGTTTTTTAAGATTAACCATATATATAAATTTTTATAAATGTTAATTTTATTTTATAAATATAATATAAAAAAATAAGTTATAATGTAAATATTTTTTAAGATTAACCACACAAATAATTAATTTTTTATAGATGTTAATTTTATTTTATAGTTAATTGTTTACTAGTCAAAACACTAAAAGAATTTGAATGCCTGAGTATGGGATTCAATTACAATTACAGGTACATTTCCCCTGGACTTTGCTCTCATAGCAAACTCCAATCTTTTCATTTAAATTTTTTTACGTTAATTTCTTCTTAGTCAAACCACAGTAAGAATAGGGTATCAAAGCAGCCTATAATCAATATTTTCTTTTAACGGAGTGAAATATAATCAGTATTTTCTTCTAACGGAGTGAAATAGTCAAACAACCCCGGTAATAAGTATTTTCTTTTAATTGAATGAGTGTATTTTATTTTAACCGGGTTTCTTTAGGTGGACTTCTATTGATTCCTTTAGATGAGTTATCGATCCATCAAATTTTCTAAATAATTTTTTTATTGGTATTATTTATTTTTTTATCCCGGCTCGGCCAATGCTCTTCATTTAAAAGCAATAAAAAAAATAGATTTTAAACACATGAAAGCCCGGTTTTCAAAAATATTATATAAAAGCAGAAAAGCACATGACAACTCAGCTCAGTTTAAAAGATTGGTTTAAGCAATGGTGATTAAAAGATTGGTTTAAGCAATGGTGATTAAAAGATTGGTTTAAGCCATGGTGATTAAAAGATTGGTTTAACAACTTGAACAAAAAGGTAAAAAGAAAAAAAAAGAAGAAGCTTAAAACGAAATTCTGGCTGCCTTTTCAGGAATGCTTGAGTGATTATATAGTAGCGACTGGCAGTTGATGAATGAAGAGTGATAGTAATTGGCATTGGAGACGAGGTTGTGCTCAGGAGGAGGAATTTTTACACAGTCCGAAAACCAGAGGGAAGGAAAGGCCGCAGGCGATTGGGGTAATTTTCTGTTCCCTTGGTTTAATCAGTTTGTCCCTTTAATTCATTCCACAGGGAATTTTGAATAACCTGACGAATTTTGTTTTTCTGTTGAATGATTGAACAGGTTAAGCATGGACTAGACTCTATTAGGTCTTTCTTTCTCTCTCAAACACTGTGCTGTGATGCTCTAGCAGTTGTTTCCAATTAACCGCCGACGCGAGAGCTTTTAACCATTTTTAAATTTTGAATTGAAGCAATACCCATGCTTTCTTGAAAATTTGACTTTCAAAATAAAATTTCAGAAAAGCTAACCGTTAAGAAAAGCCTAAAAAGATGGCATGATTCACTATATATATAGAACTCATCCACAATTTCATTAATGTATATTTCGTCTGTCTCTAATCTTCTCTCAGGCGTTGGTGGTTTGGCGTGTTATGATTGAATGTGTGGAGCGCTCCCATTTTTTTGTCCGCATGTTTGAACTTTGTTCTCTCTTTTTTTTTGTGTGTGGGGCTATGCCTGTTTCTTTGTGCTGTATGTTATTGCTATTTTTGTGGTTATGCATGGTGTGTTTGTGAAATCAATGCCTGTGAGAGAGAGTGTAGAACAGAGAGGAAAAAATTCTTAGAGAGTGAAAGATTCCGAGGCATAAGTATTTCTCGCCGTTCAATTACTGTACCAAACCAAGACAATCTCCATTCCTCTTCTGGTTCTGGTTGGATGGATGAGGTGAGGGAGATCTGGGTTTGTTTTTTTAATTTGATTTGATTCTTAAAATCAACCACAGTTGACGTATCGAATTCTCTCATTTCTGCTTTAATAACCTTAATTGTTTGCAGACTTTCTGTGCTAATGTGTATTTTTGTTTATTTAATTTCTGTTTGAAGCTTTTCTTCGATTATGTAAAAGTTGCAGAACTCAAGTGTAAAGGATGCACCTTCCCACTGCATCCTTGTGCGTTTTTCAGATTTGGTTACTTTCAATTAACAGCATTTGTGACTGTTCAATAATTTATTTCTTCATTTTTCTCGGCTGATGGTGCTTTGTTTGTTTAATTCTTTCTGCCTCCAGAGCATCGGCTAATGAAAAGGTTATAATGAGGAGTTTCTGTGTTATGATGTAAAGGTTATATACAGAAGCTAGAGCATCTATTCCAGTGCTTGCTCCGCTTTTCGAGCTGAGAATGAGGAGTTTCCAGAGTTTCAACCGCCGCAAAAGAAAGATGCCTAAGAAGCAAGGTTAGTATTCTTTTGTTGATTGCCCTGTTCTGTAGATGTTTAGTTGTTTATTTTAGAAAGACGAAGTGGCGCGGCCTATTTATTTTCCTTGCTATTCTCGTAACCATATTGTTAGGCGAAATGGCCCGGCCTATTTAAACAAAAGAAAAGAAATCTAGCCTATCTATACCCTTACCTTACAGATAGGTATTCATTTCCTTTGTTTTCTGAGGTTTAAACAAACAAAAATCTGGCCTATCTATACCCTTACAGACAGATAGGTATTCCTTTCCTTTGTTCGATGACCCGAATGGTGGGCGATCCTGATGCTTCTTATGCTTTAGTAATTGCTCCGGCAGTATTCTATCATTAGTATTCTAACATTCTACCTTGGACTTTAATTCCGTGGGATCGTTTAATGAATATTCTCACAACACCCGGGGCTTTGTTTGGGTGCATAGTTTTAGAAATGAATTTATTGATTGGCTTTAATAGTTTTATGAATGAATTTGAGCATTATATATGTGTGTGTTAGTGGGGTTAATTAGATTATCGGGTTATTTTTCCAGAATGTTCGTTCGTGAATAGGAGCGAGTTGTATCTTTTTGGCGGATCGTTAAGACTCGCCCCTTTCGGTTTCCGTTGATTGTGCAATTCGAAAGCGACAGCTCAGAAGAACCCCGGATATTGATTTAGACGTAGAGATGCCCGCAGGAAGATCCAGATCCCATTCTATTTTAGACGCAGCTTTCTGTTTAACGCAACAATTCAATGGATGTTTTGATTGGTTAAGAAAGCACAGGGTGAAATTAATTTTGATGGAACTCGGTTTTATTATTGTTATTTACGGTCAAAGGGTGTGTGTTGCTTTGCTCTTCTTCCTTCTCCAACCAACCATGAAAGAAACCCATACTCTAGCCCTGCGTCGGCTCTTGCCAACAAATTGAATCACCTTTTCTTTATCTTCTTCACTTCTTTAACCCTTTGCATCTGTATCCACCTGTTACTTTAATCCTCTCTTTTTTTTCACCTCAAACCCAATATTTTGTTTAAATCTGTTCATGCCGCCCTTATTCCTTCTATCTCTGTTTGGTTTAACATGAACCCAACGCGTAGGTCAGAAGCCAATAGCCCAAGGTGCATACCTGCCAACCGAATTGAATCCTGACGTGAATTAGAATAAATATAAGTTTTGGGTACATTGGCGGAATCTTGTTGTTTCCTTAGCCTTTTTGCTTTACACATATCTTGTGTTGTCTCTAGATTGCTATGTTTCTAGGTTGGAGCCGGAAGGGCTTTAAATTCGCAAGAGTTTATTGTTTTTATTGTTTTTACTTGGTAATGATTTTTTCTTGGGGAAGCTCCAGATTCCAATAGAGAAGAACCCATAAATTCTTACAACTTTATTTTTTTAATATTAGTTAAAGGCTTTTTTATTTCAAGTTATTCCCAGCACAAAAATCAAAACCAAATCTGGGAAAAATATGTAGAAGTCTTTATTAAGAAAAATACAGGGGAGAATGAAATTATGATAGATCATATGCAAGAGTGGGAAATAGGATTGTGATGATGATGAGAAGATAAAATAGTCATACTACTTGACATTGATTTTTGTTTTAACAAAGATTATTTCTTCCTCTTTGTTATTAATGATTAAGTAGTTTTATCAATTATATCACAACCTGTTTATTTTTTTTTTTAATGGAAGTTTTCAATGTAGCATTTATTTTCACTAAGAGAAAAATATTTACCAAGAATCTGTATTGTCCATTTAGAATTTCGAAAATAAATATGTATTTTGTCATCATATATTTTATTATATTTAGTTATTCATTATTTTATTTTATATTTTAATTTAAAAAATATATAACATTTAATTGTTGAGTATTAAAATTATATATACACGATGAACTTCAATTAATAAAAACATGTTATTGTTGTATTCAAGTTAAAAGTAAGTTACCAAATGTATTTTTCTTATTTATTTTCCATATGTAATTGTTAGATTTAATTGTTATTATATTAAATTTATAAATTATATTATATTTGAATCACTTTACATAATAATAATATATTCATGTTTTTTTTTCATCATTTCTCATGCCTTATGAGTTTATGATTATATATATATATAGAGAGAGAGAGAGAGAGAGAGAGAGAGAGAGAGAGAGAGAATGCATTTTTTTTAATGAATTGTGCATTTAATTATGTTACAAGTTGTTAGGAAGGGTTTGTATACTAACAATATCATTTCAATGTTGTATGTTGCAGAAAATTGATCAATAACAAAATTGCGGGTGGATGGAAGACCTTATCTATTTTTGTCTATTGTAGTGATTTAATTAGGGAAAAATATTTTTTTCTTTAGATGTCTTCATCAAAGAATGTACATGAACACAAACTACCATTAATAAAAGGAGTAGGCTTTTTTTTTGTTGGAGGGGAGTTCAACCCCTCCAAAAGGCTCTTAGGAAGGTTGAATGGAACCCTCCTTTGAGTTGTGTTCCTTGTCCTCATGGTTTTCATGATCTTTAGTTTATAGTAACTCCAATATGCAAAAACACAAATATGTCATTTTATTATCATAATAATTTATAAGCATGCTTTAAACATCTTCCCAACATACACACAAATGGAAAAATCAGTTTTATTCACTTAAATCATTTAACATTTTTTCAATGTTTTAAACATCTTCCCACATACACACAAATAACAAAGCCACTCTTATTCACATAAATTACTTAACATTTTTTCAATGTTTTAAACAACTTCCCCACATACACACAAATGACAAAACCACTTTTATTCAACTAAATTATATAACATTTATAACCTACATTTATTTATATTTTATCATTTATATTTTTCTTTTTTGGGTTTGGATGATTGTCATGTTATAAAGTATTATGAAAAAAGTGAGACTCCAGATTCAAATCTCTTATAAAGGAAAAAAAAGGATAACATGATATTTATGTAATAGCATCAATATGTAATAACACATATCAATTAATTATTTAATATTAAAATCAATATAATACAATAAATTTTATTAATTTTATTTAAAATTTTCATTAATTTTAATAATTTATAATTTTATTTTTCATAATACTATAATTTAATAATGTGGAAAAAATGTTAATTCTAAAACATTGTTAATCATAGTAGGGTAAGCTAAAGTAGGCTAGACTAGAGTAGGGTAGGCTTGGGTAGGCTAGGGTAGACTGGAGTAGGCTAGGCAAGAATATTCTATGCTAGAGTACACTAGAGTAGAGTAGCTAGCATAGGGTAAGCAAAAGTAAACTAGACTAGAGTAGGGTAGGGTAGGGTACGGTAGGGGAGGTTAGACTAGAGTGTGCTAGGCTAGGGTGGGTAGGCTAGGCTAGAGTGGACTGGGCTAGGCTATGCTAACCTAGAGTAGGCTAGGCAAGAATAGACTAGGCTAGAGTAGACTGGGCTAGAGTAGCTAGTCTAAGGTAAGCTAAAGTAGGCTAGACTAGAGTAAGCTAGGCTAGGCTAGGCTAGAGTGGGATAAGCTAGGCTAGGCTAGAGTGGGATAAGCTAGGCTAGGCTAGAGTAGGGTAGAGTAGGCTAGGCTAGAATAGGGTAGAGTCGGCTAGGCTTGGCTAGAGTAGGGTGGTGTAGGCTAGGCTAGAGTAGGCTAGGCTAGGTTGGGCTAGAGTAGGCTAGTAGGCTACGCTAGGCTAAAGTAGGTTAGACTAGGCTAGGAAAGAGTAGGTTAGGCTATAGTAGGCTAGACTAGACTAGGTTAGGCTAAGGTAGGCTAGCCTAAGGTAAGCTAAAGTAGGATAGACTAGAGTAGGGTAAGGTAGGGTATGACTTAGAGTAGGCTAGGCAAGAATAGACTAGACTAGAGTAGGCTAGGGTAGAGTAAGTTAGGCGAGGTTAGGCTAAGCTAGTGTAGGTTAGGTTAGAGGAGGTTAGGCTAGAGTAGGCTAGAGTGGTTTAAACTAGGCTAGGCAAGAGTAGGTTAAGCTATAGTAGGTTAGGCTACAGTAGGCTAGCCTAGGGTAAGCTAAAGTAGGCTAGACTAGAGTAGGGTAGGCTAGGGTTGGCTAGAGTAGGTTAGGCTAGGGTAGAGTACGCTAGAGTGGGTTAAACTAGGCTAGGCAAGTGTAGGTTGAGCTATAGTAGATTAGGGAGTAGGTTAAGCTATAATAGATTAGGCTACGGTAGGCTAGCCTAGGGTAAGCTAAAGTAGGCTAGAGTAGAGTAGGGTAGGCTAGGGTTGGCTAGAGTAGGTTAGGTAAGAATATACTAGGCTAGAGTAGGGTAAGTTAGGCTAGGCTAGGCTAGGCTAGGCTAAGTGTAGGTTAGGCTAGAGTACGTTAGGTTAGTCTAGGCTAGGTGAGGTCAGGCTAAACTAGGCTAGTATAGGCTAGGCTAAGGTGGAGCTAGGGTAGGCTAGGGTAGGCTCGAGTTGGGTAAAATAGGGTAGGATAGGGTAGGCTAGAGTCGGCTAGGCTAGGGTAGGCTAGAGTCTGTTAAGGTAGTCTAGGTTAGGGTAGACTAGAGTAGGCTAGGCTAGGCTAAATTAGGGTAGACTAGAGTAGACTAGGCTGGGATAGAGTAGGATAGGCTAGGTTAAGTTAGGCGAGAGTAGGCTATGCTAAAGTAAGTTATGCTAGGTTAGGAGAGAGTAGGGTAGGTTGGGTGAGACTAGGTTAGGCCGGGCTAGAGTAAGTTATGCTAGATTAGGATCAAGTAGGCTAGAGTAGGCTAGGATAGGCTAGGCTAAAGTAGGCTAGGCTAGGGTAGAGTAGGCTAGGCTAGGTTAGGCTAGAGTAGGTTAGGGTAGGGTAGAGTAGGCTAGGCTATATTAGGATACAGTAGGCTAGGGTAGGGTAGAGTAGGCTAGGGTAGGGTAGAGTAGTCTAGGCCAGGCAAGAATAGACCAAGCTAGAGTAGACTAGGGCTAAGCTAGGGGAGGCTAAGCTAGTATAGGTTAGGCTAGAGTACGCTAGGCTAGAGTATGCTAGGCTAGGCTAGGCAAGAGTGGGTTAGACTAGGCTAGGCAAGAGTGGGTTAGGCTATAGTAGGTTAGGCTATGGTAGGCTTGCCTAGGGTAAGCCAAAGTATGTTGACTAGAGTAGGGTAGGGTAGGTTAGGCTAGGCTAGGCTAGGCTAGGCCAACCTAGAGTAGACTAAGCTGTAGTAGACTAGGGTAGAGTAAGTTAGGCTATAGTAGGTTAGGCTACGGTAGACTAACCTAGTATAAGCCAAAGTAGGCTGACTAGAGTAGGGTAGGGTAGGCTAGGCTAGGCTAGAGTAGGCTAGGCTAACCTAGAGTAGACTAGGCTATAGTAGACTAGGGTAGAGTAAGCTAGGCTAGGCTAGGCTAGGCTAAGCTAGTGTAGGTTAGGCTAGAGTATGATATGCTAGGCTAGGGTAGGCTAGAGTCAGCTAAGCTAGGGTAGGATAAGGTAGGCTAGAGTCGGCTAGGCTAGGGTTCGCTAGGCTAAGCTAGGATAGAGTGGGCTAGGCTAGGCTAGACTAGGCTAAAGTAGACTTATGCTAGAGTAGGGTAGAGTAGGCTAGGCTAAGTTAGAGTAGGGTAGAGTAGGCTAGGTTAGAGTACGGTAGAGTAGAGTAGGCTAGGCTAGTCTAGGCTAGGTTGAGTTGGGTTGGGTAGAGTAGGCTAGGCTAGGTTGGAGTACAATAGGGTAGGTTAAGCTAAATTAGGCTAAAGTAGGATAGGCTAGTTTAGGCTTGAGTAGTCTAGTAGGTTAGGCTTGGCAAAAGTAGGTTAGAATAGGCTAGGAAAGAGTAGGTTAGGCTAAAGTAGGCTAGCCTAGGGTAAGTTAGAGTAGGCTAGGCTAGACTAGAGTAGGCTAGGCTAGGCTAGGATAGAGTAGGCTAGGCTAACCTAGAGTAGGATATGCAAGAATAGACTACGATAGAGTAGGCTAGGGTAGAGAATGTTAGGCTAGGCTAAGCTAGTGTAGGTTAGGTTAGAGTATGTTAGGCTAGAGTAGGCTAATAGGATAGGTTAGGCTAGGCAAGAGTAGGTTAGGTTGTAGTAGGCTAGATTAGAGTAGGCTAGTTTAGGCTAGGCTAGGCTAGGCTTGAGTAGGGTAGGGAAAAATAGACTAGGCTAGAGTAGGCTAGGCTAGGCTAGAGTAGGCAAGGGTAGGTTAGGCTATAGTAGGCTAGACTTGAGTAGGCTAGGCTAAGGTAGGCTAAGGTAGGCTAGCCTAGAGTAAAAGCTAAAGTTGGCTAGACTATAGTAGGGTAGGCTACAGTAGGCTAGGCTAACCTACAGTAGGATAGGCAAGAATAGACTAGGCTAGAGTAGGCTAGGGTAGAGTAAGTTAGGTTATGCTAGGTTAGGATAGGCTAAGCTAGTGTAGGTTAGGCCAGAGTATGTTAGGCTAGAGTAGGCTAGGCTAAATTAGGCTAGGCTACAGTAGGCTAGTAGGCTAGGCTTAGCTACGCCAGAGCAGGTTAGGCTATAGTAGGTTAGACTAGAGTAGGGTAGGGAAGAATAGACTTGGCTAGAGTAACTTAGGCTAGGCTAGGCTAGGCTAGGCTAGGCTAAGCTAGTGTAGGTTAGGGTAGAGTACGTTAGGCTAGAGTAGGCTAGTAGGCTAAGCTAAGTAAGAGTAGGTTAGGCTATATTAGACTAGACTAGAGTAGGTTAGGCTAAGGTAGGCTACGGTAGGTTATCTTAGGGTAAGCTAAAGTAGGCTAGACTAGAGTAGGGTAGGCTTGGTTAGGTTAGAGTAGGCTAGGCTAACCTAGAGTAGGTTAGCCAAGAATAGACTAGGGTAGAGTAAGTTAGGCTAGGTTAGGCTAGGCTAAGCTAGTGTAGGCTAGGCTAGAGTATGCTAGGCTAGGCTAGGCTAGAGTACGTTAGGCTATAGTAGTTAGGCTAGGCTAGACTAGGCTACAATATGCTAGGGTAGGCTATGCTAGAGTAGGATAAGCTAGGATATTCTAGAGTAGGATTGGATTGGTCATGCTATGCTAGGTTATGCTAGGTAGCTAGGCTAGGTGAAGCCATGCTAAACTAGGCTAGGTTAGGCTAGGTGAGGCCATGCTAAACTAGTCTAGGTTAGGCTAGGCTAGGCTAGGCGAGGCTAGGCTATGCTAGGCTAGGCTAGAATTAGCTAAGCTAGGGTAGGATAGGTTAGGGTAGCATAGAGTAGGCTAGACTAAAGTAGGTTAGGCTAGATTAGGCTTAAGTGGACTAGGCTAGGTTAGGTTAGGCTAGGCTAGGCTAAAGTAGGGTAGAGTATGGTAGGTTAGGTTTGATTAGATTAGGCTAAGGTAAGGTAAGCTAGGGTAGGTTAGGTGAGAGTAGGATTTCCTAGAGTTAGATATGCTAGGTTAGGAAAGAGTAGGGTAGGTTGGGTTAGACTAGGTTAGTTTAGGTTATGCTATGCCATATCACACTAGGCTAAAGTAGGTTAGGCTAGGCTAAGTTAAGCTAGACTAGAGCAGGCTCTATTAGAGTAGGCTAGGCTAGAGTAGGGTAGGATAGTCAAGGCAAGCCTCCATTGGATTAGGCTAGGCTAGGCTAAAGTAGGGTAGACTAGAGTAGGCTAGTATAGGCTAGGCTTGGCTAGAGTGGGTTAGGCTAGAGTAGGCTAGGTTATGGTAGGCTATGCGAGAGTAGGTTGTGCTAGAGTAAGCTATGCTAGGTTAAGAAAGAGTAGGGTAGGTTGGGTTAGACTAGGTTAAGCTAGGGTGGGTTATGCCAAATTACACTAGGCTAAAGTAGGCTATTCTAAGCTAAACTAGAGTAGGCTAGGTTGGAGTAGGGTCGAATAGGCAAGGCTAGCCTCCACTAGATTAGGCTAGGCTTAAGTAGACTGGGTTAGGGTTTCCTAAAGTAGAGTAGACTAGAGTAGGCTACTATAAGCTAGGTTAGGCTAGGCCAGGGTGGGCTAGGGTAGGCTAGGTTGGGCAAGGATATGGTAGGCTAGGCGAGAGTAGTCTATGCTATATTAAGTTAGGTTAGGATAGGGTAGGTTGGGTTGGGCTAGGGTGTGTTGGGATTCCATATTACATTAGGCTAAAGTACGCTAAAGTAGGCTGAGCTAGAGTAGAGTAGAGTAGGCTAGGTTAGGCTAGGCGATGAAAAGGTAGGTTAAACGAGAGTAGGCTATGCTAGAGGAAACTATGCTAGGTTAGGATAGAGTAGTTTAGACTGGGTTAGGCTAGGCTAGGTTATGCTAGATTACACTAGGCTAAAGTAGGTTAGGTTAGGCTAAGCTAAGATAGAATAGAGCAGGCAAGGCTATGTTTGGCTAGGTTAGAGTAGGCTAGGCTAGAGTAGAGTACGATAGGCAAGCCTAGCCTCCATTAGATTAGGCTAGGTTTAAGTAGACTAGCTTAGGCTAGGATAGGATATGCTAGGGTAGCCTAAAGTAGGGTAGACTAGAGTAGGCTAGTATAAGCTAGGTTAGTTTAGGCTAGGCTAGGCTAGGCTAGGCTAGGCGAGAGTAGGCTATGCTAGAGTAAGCTAGGTTAGGTAGGGTAGGTTGTGTTGGGATAGGTTGGGTTGGGTTGGGCTATGCCATATTACACTAGGCTAGAGTAGGCTAGAGTAAGCTAGATTAGAGTAGGTTAAGTTAGACTAGAGCAAGCTAGGTTATGCTAAGATAGGTTAGAGTAGGCTAGGCTAGGCAATATTAGGTTAGGTTAGGCTAGAGTAGGCTAGCCTACTCTAGGCTAGAGTAGGCTAGCCTACTCTAGGCTAGAGTAGGTTAGCCTACTCTAGGCTAGAGTAGGTTAAGCTAGGATGGCTAGAGTAGGATAGCCTAAGCTAGGCTAGAGTAGGTTAGGTTAGGCTAAGCTCGACTAGGTTAGGCTGTAGTAAGCTAGGCTACAGTAGGATAGGCTAGAGTACATTACTATGGTAGGTTAGGTTAGGCTAGGCTAGGCCTAGGCTTAAGTAGACTAGCTTAGGCCAGGATAGGATAGGCTAGGGTATCCTAAGGTAGGGTAGACAGATTAGGCAAGTATAAGCTAGATTAGGTTAGGAGAGGCTAGGCTAGGCTAGGCTAGGAAAGGATATGGTAGGCTAGGAAAGAGTAGGCTATGCTAGAGTAAGCTACGTTAGGTAGGGTAGGTTGGGTTGGGCTGGGTTATGCCATATTACACTAGGCTAGAGTAAGCTAGGCTATAGTAGGTTAAGCTAGACTAGAGCAAGCTAGGCTATGCTAAGATAGGCTAGAGTAGGCTAGGCTAGGTAAGATTATGTTAGGTTAGGCTAGAGTAGGCTAGCCTAGTCTAGGATAGAGTAGGTTAAGCTGGGTTAGAGCAGGCTAGATTAGGCTAGGCTAGAGTAGGCTAGCCTAAGATAGGCTAGAGTAGGTTAGGTTAGGCTAAACTTGACCAGGTTAGGCTGTAGTATGCTAGGCTATAGTAGGATAGGCTAGGCTTGACTCAAGTAGAGTAGGTTATGATAGGTTATGATAAGGTAGGATGGAGTAGGCCAAGCTAGAGTATGCTAGAGTAGTTTAAGCTAGGCTAGTCTAGGCTAGAGTAGGCTAGAATAAGCTAGGTTAGAGTAGGCTAGGCTAGATTAGGCTAGGTCACAATAGGTTAGAGTAGGCTAGGATAGAGTTGTTTAGGCTAGGATAAGATACACTAGAGTAAGTTAGGCTATAGTAGGCTAGGGTAGAGTAGGATATGCTACGCTAGGCTAGAGTAGGCTAAGTTAAAGTATGCTAGGCTATAGTAGGATACGATAGGCTATTCTAAGCTAGGCTAGAGTATGCTAGGGTAGAATGAGCTAGGCTAGTCTAGGCTAGAGAAGGCTAGAATAAGCTAAGCTAGAGTAGACCAGGCTAGAGTAGGCTAGGTCATGATAGACTAGGATAGAGTCGTTTAGGCTGGGATAAGATACACTAGAGTAAGTTAGGCTATAGTAGGCTAGGGTAGAGTAGGATATGCTACGCTAGGCTAGAGTAGGCTAAGTTAAAGTATGGTAGGCTAGAGTAGGATAAGTTAAAGTATGATATGCTAGAGTAGGCTAAGATAGGCTATTCTAAGCTAGGTTAGTTTGGGCTAGAGTAGGCTAGGCTAAGCTAGGATGGAGTAGGCTAAAGTAGGCTAGGATTGAGTAGGCTAAGAAGGCTAGAGTATGCTTGGTTAGAGTAGGATAGGCTACGATGAGCTTAAGTAGGCTAGGATAGGCTAGACTAGAGTCATTTAGGGTAGAGTAGGGTAGGCTAAGTTGGATTTAGCTAGGCTAGAGTAGGATAGACTAAGATATAATAGAGTAAGCTAGGATAGGTTAGGCTAGAGTTGGCTAGGTAGAGTAGGTTATATCAGGTTAGGCTAAGGCTAGAGTAGGCTATGATAGGCTATTCTGAGCTAGGCTAGGTTTGTCTAGAGTAGGCTAGGCTAAACTAGGTTGGAGTAGGCTAAAGTAGGCTAGGCTAAAGTAGGCTAGGCTCGAGTAGGCTAGGCTAAAGTAGGCTAGGCTCGAGTAGGCTAGGCTAAGCTAGGCTAGAGTAGGTTAGGCTACACTAGGGTAGGCTATGTGTAACTAGACTAGAGTAGGCTTATAAAGAGTAGGAAACAATAGGCTAAGTTAGGTTGGATTAGATAAGTTAGCCTAAAGTAGAATAGGCTACACTAGTCTAGTCTTTGAGTAGGATATGCTAGGCTAGAGCAGTTTAGAGTGGGGTAGGCTAGGATAAACTGTAGTAGGATTATCTAGGCTAGGCTAGGATAGCCTTGGAGTAAGATATGGTAGCCTAATCTAGGATAGGCTTGGGTAAGCTAGAATAGGATAACCTTGATTAGGTTAGAGTATTCTAAAAGACACTATGCTATAGTAGGTTAGAATAGGAAAAGCTAGGCCAGGGAAGGATAGAGTATTGTATGGTAGGTTAATCTAGAGTAAGTTAAGCTTGAGTAGAATAAGCTAGAATAAGCTAGGATATGGTAAGCAGGAGTAGGCTAGAGTAGGATAGAGTACAATATGGTATGATAGGACATGCTAAAGTAGGTTAAGTTAACATATGCTAGGCTAGAGAGGGACAGACTAGAGTAGGATAGGCCAAGGTAGGTTAGGTTAAGGTTTGCTAGGTGATCCGAGAGGATCCTAATTAAAAGGCATAGAATTCAAAGTTCCTAAAATATAATGGAAATAACACCTTATTGAAGGGCTCAATGAAGTAATTCCAATGCAACTTGAATAGGCAAAGCTAGGCTAAGGAAGGCTAGAGTATTGTATGTTAGGTTAATCTAGACTAGGTTAAGTTTGAGTAGACTAAGCTAGAATAATTTAGGATATGGTAAGCAGGAGTAGGCTAGAGTAGGTTAGACTAGAGTAGTTTATGATAGGACATGCTAGAGTAGGTTAAGTTAACATAGGCTAAGCTAGAGAGGGACGGACTAGAGTAGGATAGGCTATGGTAGGTTAGGTTAAGGTTTGCTAGGTGATCCGAGAGGATCCTAATTAAAAGGCATAAAATTCAAAGTTCCTAAAAGCTAATGGAAATAACTCCTTGTTGAAGAGCTCGATGAGGTAATTCCAATGCAACTTGAATTGTGTCGAATGGAGTCTGCATGTGAAATATATAGAAACTTGAAGATTTTGACCAATGGGTAAAAAGTTAAAGTAAAAGCATGTAGAAATTAATGTGCATATTCAATACTAATCATGAAATTTGCTAAATCACAAGACTTGAAGCTACTCTACCGATGTGCAGAAGTTAATTCACCATCTAAAGCAAGAATCATAGACATGCAAAAGGAAATATAACACATGCACAAAGATTTATCTAGGGGAACGCAATTGCTCAAAACTCCTTACTATCTATATTGCATTAATCAGAGAATGGAGAAGAAATACAATGCTTTCTCCAATCTGAGAACACTCTGCAAGTGTATGGTCTATCTCTCTGCCTGACTGACTAAATTTCAAGCCTTCCTAAGCTCATGTTTCCTTGTGTTGTTCTCTTGGGAAATTTCCCCTATTTTTTAGGAAACAATAGCCTTAGGTCAATCTATGACTGCATGCACCACTTGTACACATGGGAATATGCTACAATTGATAGTACACTACCTTGGAATCTCCATCTCAAATGTATAACTCAAATTCTCTGCGTGAAACAATTATTTTGGGTTGATTGATTAGTTAATTGGTTGACCACTCAATGTGGTTGAAGTTCCACACCAACAACTTGGTGTCCATTATTTCTTTTGGCAGTTAGAATTCGTTAAACTGGCAATAACTTAAATTAACTGAAATAGATTGCTAAAAATTAGCAATCAATCATGTAGAACTAAACTCAAGCTTCTCCAACTCGAATTCACTAAGTTAATTGAGTGACAAGAGCCATGTCACCTCAATTAAATACCTTCAAGTATTATGCTGAAACTGAAATTCAAATCTTAATCTAGTTTGACCAAGGAAAAGTAAAAACTAGATTTTATTGCTACATTTTCAACACTCCCTCTCAAAAAGAAAGGGATTATCAACCACCCCTATCCTACACATGTGGAACTTGAATTTTCCTCTTGACAAAGCCTTTATCAAAATATATACATCTAATTCCTTTATCAAAATGTACTGCACCAATATAATATTCCTCTACACACAATCTTGTAGATCGTGATATTAGATATCAATATGCCTGGATCGATCATGAAATACAAGATTCTTATAGAGTTTTACGCAACCCTTATTATCATATAAAATCAGAGTAGGATCCTTCATCTGACCAAATAACCAACACGAATCTTTATCCTCTATATTGCCTCATATGTTACTTGCCTTACAGCCATATACTCTTCTTCTCCTGAGCTAAGTGCCAGAGATCTTTACTTCTTGTTGTACCAAGAAACCGCTGCTGACCCAACATTGAAAATTTCTCCTGATGTGTTCTTCCTGTCTAATGGACTCCCCGCCCAATCTGCATCTATGAAGCCTTGCAGCTTCACTCGCTTTGTTATTCTGTACCAAAGACCAAACTGAGTAGTGCCTCTGAGGTATCTTAACACATGCTTTGTTTCCTTCCAATAAAGTTTGGTTGGCTTAACCATTGCTTGAATAAATTTCTTAACTTCATAACACATGTTTGGTCGCGTATTCACCAAATACACAAGTGAACCCACAAGTTGCCTATAAATGGTAGCCTTCACTACTTCACTTGAGCTAGCATCCTCTTTTGTTAAAATTGGCAACTAGGGAAAAGCTTCATGTGGGTCATCTTATTCATGGCTGATAATATTTTTATTAGATTCCTCTCGTTGAGAGGTGTAGGATTGATATAAATATCATCCGATTGTAATAAGTATTCATGGAGATATGAATTTATTTTGATTATGGAATTATTATCAAGCCGACCTACAACTCATGTAGGCTCAGAAGCCCAACAATCGCATATATTCAAACACCAACGTTGTGTATAAATATAGAAGGACTTTTCCTCATTTTGACTCACTCATCCCATCACATCTCTCTCTCTACTGCGCAGAAAAGAGTCTCTTCTCTACTGCTGCACGATCCCAATAACTGTGCCTTCCTAAACCAGCTGAGCTCATCATTCCTAATAGTCTGGACCTTTGACCGAAAATTATTTTCCCATGCATAGCATTTGACCGTGTCCATTGCAGCCAGGATTTCATTCATGAGGCCAATCCTCTTGTCTGTACACTGCAATGCTTCCTTTGATAGTTTTTGCATCCTACTAATGATAAATGTCTGTACTGGGAACAGAAGCACCAATACCGATGCACCAAACAGTGATGCCACACCAAGTTTTGTTGAAAGCTCATCAAGAAGCTCCACACAGTTTTTTAAAATTCTCCAAAGCTTGTAGCACTTTTTTCAAAAGCATTTCTCTTGCAGAAGATTCCTTGCCAGCCTTCACACTAGCAGCCGCCTGGAGTTTAAGTTTGCCCATAGCTTCTGTTAACCTCATGAATCGAGATCTTGCACGGTTTTCTCCCGGAGAAACAATATTGAACTTGGGATCAAAAACATGACCCACACGATAAAGACCAAGTAGGATGAGAGCAATGTGGCTCGCATACTGTCCAATAGTATCCTTGCTTCCCGCGATCTCTTGATATGCTCTAGTGGTAATAAGATCTGCATGATTCATTGCAATTAGATCTGTAGTAAGCTGGCAATAGAAAGACTTGCAGTCACAAGATGAACAACAGTTCATGAGTTTTAGCTGAGCCGTCTTTAATTGCTGCGTGATTTGTGGGGTGAGATGGAAAAAACATGTACGCTGGCTTTTTCGAACTGCAGTGCTGTTATGAACTGCATGTCTTCTGTGTGTTCTCTGCCTGTGATCTCATCCACCCGTTGCACTGGAGTTTAAACAACCAACACTGTCCGTTTTTTTCTTCATGTGCATGGCTATCCACGCATGCTGCGTGATTTTTTCCATGAGTGCTAGAGAACTGGATGTGGGTGGCTAGTTAGCTGGCCACCGATTCTTTAATCCTAACCATCTCATTCATTCATGCAATGTTCAGATTAGATTCATGCAAACAGAGGAATCGGTTTTGTCACGTACCTGAAAGTCGAATGGCTGTCGTGAGCTGTTGTGGGCTGACCTGGCTGCATGCATTGATTTTATGATTGCATGATGGCTTGAATGTGGATCTTTGACTGTGTTTTTCATGTGCAGGTGTCCTCTGGCCGGATCCAAGCTCCAGACAATTGTTTCCACGTTCAAATCTGCACGTCCAAGTTGCTGTTGCTGCATCTTCCCCGAACCAGAACTTGTTTTCAACATTTCTCCCAAACGGTAGATCGGTTTGATCTGAAACTTGGTGAGCATGTTACTACCATCATTATGCATCTCCCATATCAAATTCGTGATGAATGGATGCACGGATTTCGAGCAAAATGGAAAATGGCTGAAGATTTCAGAGGTCGATTTCTCGGAAACCGTGCATCGGAATCTGCTGAAACTGCTTGGGTAGGCTACTATCACCCATGTGCATCTCCCCATGAAACATGTTTTGAAACGGATGCATGGTTATGGAGAAAATGCAAAAATGGCTGATGGTGATGGAGGCTGATTTCTTGGAAACCGTGCACCGGAATTGCATGCAACTACTCAGGCATGTTGTCATTGACCTTGTACAATCCCCCATAAAATAGTTTGTCAAAAGGATGCATGGTTTTCAAGTTATGGCAAAAACAAATTTGGTTCTATGGATTTTTGCCTCAAGGCTTTTTGCATGTGCTTGCATGGAATGACATAATGAATTTTGGCTGTGATGCAGGTATGGAGATGATGGAGGATGAGTTGGAAGACTGCAGGAGGACTCTTGAACCTTTGAGGAAGCTACCATGCTTGCCAAACCACTTTTTGAAATGCATGCCTAGTTCCCCACAATTCCTACAGGAAGTTCCTGTAGAAGCGCAATGAGAAGCACAAGGAGGTGAAAAAAAATGATGGATGAGGGCAAGGGATGGACACAAAAGTGCTTGCAGGCCTGACCAATAGACTCCCACCAT
>APFE030956660.1:0-18032 GCA_000404065.3 Pinus taeda | reverse complement strand
TAAAATGTTTTTTCTACCAGCCATACTTAAATTTTAGGTAAGCAATATGGTTTCCATCCCTCAACAATTTGGACTTTGAAATAAGGCACATAAAAGGGAAGGAAAACAAACTAGAAGATGCTATAATTAGACATGCTCATGCTATGATAGGGATATATGTTAGTAGTGTAGTTACAAAATTTTTAGAGTAGGTGAAGAAGTGAGTACTACAAGATGCTAAGTATTTTGAAATTCAGCAAAAAGTACAGTAAACATGAAATACCTAGTATGCTAGAAAGTGAGAAAATCTACTCACTGAAATCAATTGTATATTCCTAACTTGAGCACATTGAAGCAAACAATACTAGATGAGTATCACAGAAGACATTCCGCGAGCCATCTTGGTTAGCAAAAAATGATTACTTCATTAAGGAAAAAATAGTTTTGGCTAGGTATGAAGAGGGATGTGGCTGAATATCTATCAAACTACATAAAACATAAACAAGTAAAGGCAGAGAATCAACATGTAGTGGAATTGTTTAAATGTCTATCCATAATCGAATGAAAGTTGGATTAAATTTCAATGGTGTTTATCACGAGATTACCAAGGAAAAAACACAACATGATTCTATCATGGTGGTTGTAGATGTGTTTACTAAAGCATCCCACTTTATATTGATGTAGTCTACATTTGGGAATTCTGAGATAGCTAATATTTTCATGAGAGACATCTTTCACCTACATGGAATACTGTTACACAATATTTTATCACACCTCCTGAACTTCCCTGTGACATACCACAAAGTGCCCAAAACATGACCATTATACAATATACTCATTCATGTATATAGCCCAAATCCCTCTTTTAACTTTTCTTGGAAAATATCTTGAGCTTTCACTTAAGAAATAGCTCTTAAAACCCTAATTTGAGCATCATCACTCTTATTAGGCTAAAAACCGTGATGGTCACATGTTGCACTATGCTAGACCAATGATGGCATCGCTATGCTTTCTCATATACCCCCGATGGTCTAAAAAAGGTAATTTTTCCAAAGGAGATGAGAATATTCATGATCTAGAAGCTTCCAGAGCAGTGAGCTAGAGGTGGTTTCACATAAATGAGGTCGAATCCTCCTAACTTGACATGTTTGTCTTATCCCTACGAGATACATCCTTGAGATGTGGGCCTAATCCTATCTTTAGAGAAGTCCTAACTCCCTCTCCGAGCCTATAAATTCCTCTTCTCCCATTCCCAAATGGTTGGTCTATGTCCATTTGCACCCTTATGCTAAGCTTGTGCTTAGAGGCTATTCATTAGATTTGGAGAAGGAGTGTTTGAAGAGTTTCTTGGTTTGGACTTGGATTACCACTCAAGGATAGCCTTTCAATATCAAGGCTATGGTTGTAAGCTTCCCTTTATTCTTTAAATAATATACATGTGTTGGTTCGTCTTCCCAAAATATATATGTTCATGTATGTATCACCTTAGCATTCCTTGATCAACTAAGTAGGTTATTATTGTATTCACCATTGGTTTTTGCATTCTTTGTTGTCTGTTCATCACTTATGCAGGTATATAAATGTTAAAAGAAGCAGGAACAAGTTTGTGACATAAGTGGTTTGAAGATCTGAACAAAGAAAATCAGAGTAGCATGAGAGCGAGGTAGGTCATCTCTCTCGTTCTACATTTCAATTATAATCTAGGAAGATGTTGAGTTGATTGTCACTTGAGTTTCTATACCCACTCATTACATTAGTACAAAATGGTTAATTAGTTACTAAAACAATGACTAAAATTTGCATATAAATGACTATTTTCAATCGGTGACTAGTAGTAGCTAATTTACAGTGTCTTATAACGTGACCAACTTTTAGTGATTTTTAGCTTAGTCATTAATTAATTGTCTCAATTTTATCATCTAGCAGTATATTTAGCCATAAATTTGGTCATTAATTTAGTTATTGATTTAGTCATTAATTGCCACAATTAATGACCAAATATACAACAAAATATATTACTATATGATCATCTGAGAAAACTAATTAATGACCAAAGAAATATGACCAAAATGTTGGTCATGTTATAAGATACTATAAATTAGCTACTAATAGTCATATATATGCAAATTTTAGTCATCATTTGAAACCAATTAATGACTAAAGAAATATGACTGAATTTTTGTTGTGTTATAAGATACTATAGATTAGCTACTAATAGTCATATATATGCAAAATTTAGTTGTCATATGTAATGAAAAATTAATCAATTGCAGTAATCATTTATATTTTTTCGGTAGTTTCATATTCATTATACAAACGACTAATTTAATAGTTTATATTCATTTCATTTATTTTCATTAATAATCATTATAAACTACTAATTTAGTCATATTTTCATTTTATTTGTGTTCATCATTAATCAATATAAACTACTAATTAGTAGTTTTAGATTGATTATATGTGTTCATTATTAATCAAAATAGATTAATTAGTATGATTTTGGGACTAAAAAAAAAAAAAACATCATACAATATGAATTGGTTCATCTAATATGGAAATTCAAAATTACATATGTTAGCTAAAATACTAAACAATATCAAGTGCAACTATAAATAATTTCAACCACAAATTATATTATACGAAATCTTCAGTATTACAATATGAGTTTCTAACTTAACAGTGGTTGGACTACAATTTACACATGAAACGTTGCTTCATCACTATAAAACATTATCATTGTGTTGTCAAGTCATTGCAGGTGAATTCACCAACACATCAGTCTCTATGTGTGTGCCTTATGCGGGATATTGGCTTTAAGGGTACCACTAGACTAGCTCTCTTCTCTCTCCTTTTTCATTTATCACTCCGGTGTTAGTGTTCTCCTCTTTCCTCAAATCTTGCTACGTACCACCAATACTTAGTTCCTTTTCTGAGAACAAAAGAACCTAGCATGCAGAGTGTAAGACATGAAAGACTATGAACACTAGAATATAAATGAAAGTAGAGTATAAAGGATTTATATTACATATACCTGAACATCAAAAATGTTAAAGCCATTCTGCCCCATAAGAGAAAGAAACTCAAACAAGTTTTCTTCGGTTGAGCAATAGTGGCCACTGTGTGGCAAAATGACCTATATAAACAAATTAAAGTTAGCATAGAAAAGAAAACCTTAGTTACTTAGTATTCAACCTTCAGGGAAAGCTTAGGCACAATCATGCCAACTAAGTTACATGCTAAAAAGCTCAAGTTGTAAATAACTTGTTAAAACCAATAATCTGAGGTGTGATGTATAATCCTTATCATTGTATTCACAACAACAATTTGTTGTCTAATGCATGAACTTGGTCAAGTATATAAACAACATGTTCTCAAATAACAACATGAAAGTAAACTTTTATAATAATCATGAAATTTTTTCAATACAAAACAGTTAAAAGGATTTCAATCAATTTCGTGTATTATTAATTTCATCTTCAACCTTTGGTTGTTTCTTAAACAGACATAATGCCAAGTACTTTCAATTTCATATTTAAAATATATAAAAAAATGAAATAAACGTTCAAAATACAATTAAACAATGAAGAGAGGATATCATGGAATGGACATTGTAAATTTTATAAAAAAAATATTTACCTACCCATCGATATATTATCATGCATTCCTAAAACATTTGCTTGCCCAAAATAACCACGAGGTGAAATAATCACAACATTGATAACCATAGGAATACTTACTAGAAACATTTCGAAAGTCGATGGCTGAAGTGCCTAAAGGATCTCCAACAACAAATGAATCATATCCAAGCCATGATCTCTATAGTGTCTCCCCATCCTTTCTCCACTCACATTTCATGTAACCTACCCACACCAAAGTCAAGTAACAACCAAATGAAGGAATTGACATTTGTTTTTATCTTTTATAGGTATAAAAGTAATTCGTATTTAAAGCGTTCCCGTCATGAGAATGGATCAATAAAGTAGAAAATCAGAAAAAATGATCTCAATGATCTCTTGGATTAAAAAAAGAACATATCTACAAACAAAAAAGCCATACATTACTTATCCTCAAACTATTTATATGGTGTAATCTTAGGTAAAGTTTTAAGATGTCCCTCTGCCTTTACCAAGGCGGATTGTAGCTTGGTTAAACTCGTTATCCTTTCCTTCAACGTCGATTTCTACAAGATAAATGTCACGCATTATTTTTTCCCATTTCTTAACATGTTAGATATGATAAATTGAAAGTCACATAAAAGTAAGAGAAAACCATTTTCTAACCAAAACAAATAAACAAACAATGCCTCTAATAAAACTTCACACCTAATAAATTACTCGGCCACATGCTCATAGTAAAGCTGATATTTTTTTAATCATATTTAATGGGATATTCGTATTTTTACCATGATTTCAATTTGGTGCTAAAATAAATATATAAATCCAATTTATTATCACTGAACTTCAAGTATAATTCAAAAAAATAATGCCATTATAAGGTATGGAGAGAGAAACATCTTCATCACTAGGATTTTATATTTTAGTTTGATTTGAGTTGAGTTGGTATTTGAATATATATTTTTCTCTCAAGAAGTGAAATAGAGAGAAGAGAATCGAAATAATCGTGTGAATTTTTAATTAATTCATATTATATATCTCTAAAATAGTGAGGTCATCCTTCTCTGCCATTTGATAGAGATTTATTGGCATAGAATAATAATGAATTAACTATCAAACAAAATGATGAAATATATTACCGAGAGAAAGAAAAATGACATGACTTTGGTATTTATGTGCTCGAAGGAAATCCAACAATGGTTGTGTTCTTTCTTTATCATGAAATAGTATTGAAGACAAATGTTGGTTCAAAAATTGAACTTTGATACCAATAGGAGATGGCCATGTTGGGTAAGATACAAATTTTTCATCATTTGATTATCAAGCTAAAAGGAAGAATGAGTTTGTATTTTAGCACATGTGATTGTATATGAAAAAGAGAGCACTAGTGGAAATGAAAGCATGTTGTCCCATCATTCAACCTAACAAAAAACTTATATATTCAATAGTTGACTACAGTGGAAATCAAATGTAAAAGCCACTCAACTTGATCTTTACATGACATCATCATAATGAACTAGTATAATAGAAGCATGCTAACTCATAAACAAGAGATGATAAAAAAGAATAATGGAACATTATTTCCTACCACATAATTGGCATGAATAAAATTTCCACTAAATTCATCCAAAAAATGAGAAGAACTTATGGAAAAAGAACATATCATTAGTGTTTTGTACCCTCTTTAAAACATGTAGTCTATGGAAGTAGAATAGGCCAAATGGAACAAGATTCCAATTGTGTGGGATATAAAAAAATAAATATGGAAAAGCATGCCTACCAATTCACAAAATCTCATTCTAAATAATAGAACATGTTGATGATAGTAATGATGAAAATAGATCATGTATTAATATCAAGCCCCTTATTGGTCATCAATTAGCAAGGCGATTGGTAATTTTTACTCATAAAAAAGATATCATAATTAGTGTCATGACTGTGTGGATCTTTTTGTCATTTTTTTGAAATTTATATTGTGGTGTCCTTGCAGAAGATAGTGATGAAATTTCTCCATGTTTGGTTAGACTTGTTTCCTTTCATATTCTTATATGAATGGATGAAGAGATACCTTTCATCGGTTTGGAAATTCAGGTGTCCCTCCCTTTCCTTCAATATGTGGAGATTCCCCACCATTGAAGGACTTTATAGTTCTTAACCCAATCTTACTATCAGACCAAGAGGTAACTCCTCAAATCAGAATGCATATTATTCATTCGGGCTGTTCGTTATTATATACTAGAGGGAGTGACTATTCGGTTCATCTCCCGATGAATCTCTATATTCTCTATTATTTATTTACATTAATTATAGTTGTACACCCAATCCCTCTAATTAGGTTTCAACATTCCCCACCTTAATCTAAAGGGATGTTGGTGAGTTCAAGCATCATTCTGAGTCTTTCAAGCTTTTCTCTTCCAAGTGCTTTGGTGAAGATGTCTGCAATTTACTCATTAGTGGAACAATGGTGGAGATGGATTGTTTTGGCGTCAACATGATGTCGAATTAGATGATATTTAGTATTGATGTGCTTTGTTCAATCATGGAAGTTGGGGTTCTTGGCCAACATTATTGTAGAGGTATTATCAATCATGAGTGGAGTCGATTGTACTTGTTTTACTTGCAAATATTCAAGAATTTTCCTAAGACACACAATTTCTTTTGTTGCCTCACCTACTGCCACATATTTTGCCTTTGTTATGGAATCTGTTGGAACTCATTGTTTGCGTGATCTCTAGGAGACAACTCCTGATCCAAGACTCATAGCATAACCTGAAGTAGATACCCCAGTTTCTTTGTCTCCATCAAAGTCTAAATCAGAGTATCCAATCAAGTTGAAGTTGCCCACCTGTGTATACTTGATTCCAAAGTCTTGAGTTCCCTTCAAGTACTTTAGAACACTTTTTGCAATAGACCAATGTCCCTCACAAAGCTTTTGCATAAATCTAGAGAGGATTCTAACAACAAAAGAAATGTCTAGTCCGGTAGTGGTTAGGTAGTTGAGACTTCCTACAAGCTGTATATACTTTGTTGCATCCTCAAATTCTTTTCCTTCAATGGATGTGAGCTTTAAGTTTTGTTCCATTGTAGTAGCCAGAGGTTGCATTCAATCATGCCAAACCTATTCAACAGATCTCCAATGTACTTATTTTGAGAAAGGAGTATGGACTTCGGATGTTGAGTTACTTCAATACCAAGATAGTAATGGACACAACCCAAATTAGTCATTTCAAAACACTTTTTTAATTCCTTCTTTATCGATGGAATGTAGCTTTCATTTTTCCCTATAATCAAAATATCATCTACATATACCACAAGATATAAAATTATTTTTCCAACTTTCTTGACAAACAAAGTTGCATCATCAATATCACAATGCTTGAAATTGAGTTCCAGAAGATGCTTAGTCAGTTTTTCATACAAGGGTCGCGGTGCTTGTTTGAGGCCATACAAAGATTCCCAACTTTGCATAATTTATGTTCATGTCTCTTCACAGAAAATCCTTTAGGCTGGGACATAATTTTTTTTTATTTTAGATCTCCATTCAAGAAAGCAACTTTTACATCCATTTGATGAACTTTCCGACCGTTCTGTGCTGCTAGGGAAAAGAGTGTTCGGATGGTAGCCCATTTTGCTATGGGGGCAAAAGTTTCCTCATTATAGGCCCCTTCCTTCTGTGCAAAACCTTTTGACACAATCCTAGCTTTGTGCATGTCAAGTGAGCCATCAACTTTATACTTGTTCTTGTAGACCCACTTGAAACCAATTGGTTTATTTCCCAATGGAAGATCAAGCGGCTTCCAAGTGCCATTCTTTATCAGGGCATATTACTCCTTTTGCATTGCTTCTCTCCATTCATCATGAGAAGCAACTTATTTGAAGGAAGTTGGCTCAAAATCTGTAGACAAATTGAATTCACAATTATAAGAAATATCCTTATCAATAGGTGAATCGGAGTCATCTACATTACCTCCATTTTGCCAATTTGAATTTCTACTTCTTGTCTTTGCAAGCTCATCAGGATGAACACTTTCAAGTGTCTTTGTCATCCACTTTGGGGGACCTTTCTCAGACGGTCCAGACTTCTCTATTGATTGAGTTGGGACTGAATCAAGGTTGAGTCTCCCAATTCTGTCAATCACATGACTCAAAGTATCATCCATTGTTGGAGTTTCATGTAAGGGAGAGAATGCTTCAAAATAAGATTCCACGGGTAGATCTAGAATAGGAATCCCCCCTTCAAGATGTCGAATCTGATTATCAAATTCTTGAAATGATTTTGCTTTTGTGAATCTATGCAAGTGATCATGTTGCCTTTCAACAACATTGTCAGTTTGGGATGATTCAAGAAAGATTACATCTCTAAATACAACAGAATTTTTATTCACTTCATCATAGAGATGGTATGCTTTGGAGGTGTTTGAATACCCTAGGAAGATACATTTACGACTTCTTGCACCAAGTTTGTTTCTATGTACCTTTGGTATTAAGGCATAACAGGTGGAACCAAAGAGCCTAAGATGCTTTACCAAGGGAATGTGCCCATACCGCATATCATAAGGAGTCTTGTTTCTGATAACATTAAATGGACATCTATAGTTTATATATACAACACATAGAACTGCATCAGCCCAAAACATCATTTTTATCACTAGTTTTACCTTTTGGTTGGTTTCTTTGCTGCTCAATTTTGTTCCAAGGTAACTTGCATGTGGAGGCATCATGTGGTTCATTTCTTTTGCAGCATATGCAGTGCAAATCTGACTTTTCTCCTTAAGAGTGTCTACCCTGCTTGCCTCTGAAATATCTTCCTCTTCCTCTTCTACCACCTCTTCCTCTAGAAGAATCTTTGACAAGATTCTTGTATTTATGAGAAATGGATGCAACCTCTTCAGAAGACTCAAGGACTATCTTGGTTCAAAAAGATTTTTCTCTTTCAATTTTTTTTTTCAAAAGAGAGTCAAAGGTAATATCATTGAGATTTCCATTTGCTTGAAATGACTCAAGATAATTAGAGTAAGTAGGATAAAGTTCCTTGAGAAAAGTGATCAGATGAATATCCAATTCAACCTTAGTGACTTTGATATCATGCATTATATATTTAACTTCAGATGCAAGAGCAAGAGGATCATTATTTTGTAATTCAAGGGTGAAGAGCTTAATCATGAGTTGAACAACTTCAAGTGCAGAGTGAGAGTCATAGAGTTCTTTCAGATTTTGTAAGGCTTCAAAAGCATTTGAAAATGGCAAAATATGTCGACCCACCTCTTCGCTTACTAATGTTGTAATAAATGCATAGGCTTTGATGTTTTTATTTTCCCAAATTTTGAGCTCCTTGTCTGAGGTAGGCTGGACTAGTGCTTCGTCTCCTTCTCCAACACACACTCCTTTCCATAGCCCATTAAAAATGAAAGTGTGTTGGATTTTTTGCGACCATTCATGATAATTCTCCTTTCCATTGAGAAGTATTGCCACAATAGGTATAATTGAATGCATTGTAAAATTTGTATATAGTGGAGAAAAATATTGCTATTGCAAAATTTTACTCGTAAAATGATTGTTATACCAACAGTGTTCAACTTAACAACATTCAACGTTCACTCGAATATCAGAGTCTGATTGTAGCTGTAGTTCTTTTGTTGCTTTGTATAGCAAAGATGAATGACATAGATGAGTAGAGGAGATGAACGGAGGAGGGTTGTCAATGGTAAGTGATCAACGGTTATCGCAAGAAAAACAAGTCAGGGCGATAACCATTTCTAAAGGTGGATTTCAGGTTACAAGCGGGATTTCAGGTGGATAAAAAATGGTAAGTGGTATTGAGAGGGGAGCGCCCCATTCCACTAAGTGATTGACACGTAGCGACTAGGGGAGAGAGAAAAACCACTAGTATCGGGTGGGTAACTCTCATGCCACCAATGCAACCGAAATCGCTATAAACTATCGAATTTGGAGGTTCTGATCAACAATGGAGATTAAAAGGCACTTTTCGGGCGAGTAACCACCATTCAAGTGGTCCCCCAAAAAATCAATGTCAGCTGTCGGATATTGAGGTTGATATCAAGGGTGGAGAATGAGCTAGATAAAGTGAAACCTTGGGAACTCTGTCTGAGATGGTTTAATGAAGGGTATGATCGCATCGCAAACATGCAGTGGTATGGTCACGGCAAGGGTTCTTGCAATATGTGATTAAAAGCAGACTCGAAAATATTTATATATGTGGGTTCATAGCATTTGAGATCCGGCCCAAGGGAGGAAGTCCAACTTACTACAACATCTTCGACTTCAATGCACCATCCGACACAATAGCAATGAATGAGATTTTTCGGGGTTTTGATAGAAATTTCAGCCTACAAAAGATGCAAAAAAAAAAGGAAAAATAGATTAGGAGTTACAAATTAAAAGGGAAGCGAAAAAAATGGCTCCTACTCTAATACCATGTCAGACCAGGAGGTAACTCCTCAAATCAAAACTCATGTTATTCATTCAGGTTGTTCATTATTGTATACAAGAGGGAGTGACTATTTAGTTCATCTCCTGATGAATCTCTATCTTCTCTATTATTTATTTACATTAATTACAGTTGTACACCCAATCCCTCTGATTAGGTGTCAACAATTACAGACATAACAGATAGATTTGGTCCAAATCAAGATGTTGCTAAGGTGATTGGAGAGGGAGCAACAACTCAAGAATTGTTTAGTATTGCTCTTATGGAGCTTGAAAGATAGTGTATGAAAAATGGTTTATATATTTGTGGTGGTAAGGAGGTAATTTTTTTTCCGATTGCTTAGCTTAGAAGAAGAAGATAAGCATAAGAACCAAGATCAAGATAAGGATTTCAGGTATGTGTATAACTTTTCAATTGGAGGGAAGCATGCAAGATAAACTAATGCTTATATGCAATTAGGAGGGGGAAGGTGGAGCAAATGTGAAGAAAGAAAATCCATACTTTATGATGATAAGCACTATATATCATTATCATCATCTAGGAAAAATGTTCAGGAAGAATCATCTTTACAATCACAGATTGAGGAACGTGAATCACTGGATACCTCTTGTAGTGGAACTTTACCAAAAAAATTTGGTGTCATGATTATAGTGTCACATGATGTGCCCCAAAAGTTAAAAATATGCTAGCGATGTCAAGGAAAATTTCTTTCTATGCTCCTTAACTCATATTTCGCCCCATCCACATTGTGATAGACCAATTCTCAAGATCATAGAATGATATTTTCTTTAATGAAGGAGTCCAAGGGCTAAAACTTTAAGGATATGATCAATTTTTTCTTTCAAAATGGACTGTCTTGTCTAACTTGCAAGGACTTGGGTGTCAAACTTGTTTTCGATCGACTGTTATTCACGTGTCAAAATTTTGAGTATGACTTGGGGTTGAGCTTGAATGAGAGGATTTTACTTAATACTGTTTAGTCAAGGAAAATAACCAAATTCAGAGTCCATTTGAATTGTGATTCATGAAGCATAGTAATAGATGTATGTTTTAACCCCATACAGAAATTACTTGCATATGAATTCTAAAACACAAAAAATAAACAATACGAGAGCATAACACATAAAAAACATATACACAAAGATTTTCTTCTAGATCCTAAAGCTGGGACTCCCAACTTGATTTTTCATTATGTTCCTTTCAATGTTACAATACATATTTATACATACCGAAGCATCCAATCATAGAATGAAAACCATCACATCTAATACCATGGACTAAAAACCATCACGTCCAAAACATGTGAAAAAATCATGCACAAAATCATAGGTGGGTCCTCACAACATAACATAGGGTCCAAAACCAAAATTTTCTGGGGTGCTACCCTGGACCCCATAAAGTGGGGTTATAGGTACACCTAAATCCCCCTGTGACCCCCCCCCCCCCCCCTGCACAATCGACACAATGAAGGGGGTGCTCTGCCCCCACTCTAACCCCCCGGTTAACTACGTGGGCTAGTTGTGCAAATAATATAACACAACGCAACATTCTCCCACTTGTTGTTTTCTTTCCACAGGGTGCTACAAGAGAGCTTAGTCATTTTTCCAGCCCTAAAATGGCCATTATTTCTCTACACCAAGAGAACTTCTCAGAGCTCACAGATTTTGTCAATGCATCTGTAGTATTCTCCAAAGTGTCCACCTTTATCAACAACACCTTTTTGTCTTCTATCATATCCCTCACAAAGTGATACTGATAATCAATGTGCTTTGTCTTTGAATGATATGCAGGGTTCTTTGCCAAGAAAATTGCACTTTTGTTGTCACATTCTATCCTTATAGCTTCCTGTACTAACCCCATACTTAAACACAACCTCTGCAAGCAAACTGCTTCCTTGCTTGCATGAGTGGCTGCCATGTATTCTGCCTCTTTAGTTGATATTGCCACTACAAATTGTTTCTTACTCATCCAAGTGATTGCACCTCCAAATAGGTTAAACACATACCCACTTGTAAATCTTCTCTAATCCAGATCTCCAACCTATTCTGCATCAACAAAGCCACAAATATCCAAAATTCTATCCAATCTTGATCTTCCTTGGTAGCACAAACCATAATCACTAGTGCAACGGAAATACCTGAAAACCGACATCACTATTGTCCAATGCTCCTTCCTTGGTTTTGACATAAACCTGCTCAATATTCCCACTACATGTGTAATGTTTGGTCTAGTACAAACCATTTCATACATCACACTACCGACTACACTTGCATATGGAACACAGGACATATCCTCTTCCTCTTCTTGTGCCTTGGGACATTATTTAGCAGATAACTTTACACCTACAGGAATAGGAACCTTCACTAGTTTACTATCCTGCATATTAAACCTTTGTAGTATTATCTCGAAATACTTGCTTTGGTTTAACCACAACTTCCTCTTTGCATGATCTCTTTTAATTTCCATGCCCAAAATATAGTTTGCAAACAATTGGGTCTTCAAATCTTGGATAATTTCTTTGTCATTTCCAACCAGCAACATATCATCCACATATAAGACTAGATAAATAAAATGGTCACCAATTAATTTAAAATACACACAGTGATCTGCTTTGCTTCTGTTGAAGCCAAGTCCCCATATAAATGTATCAAATTTCTGATACCACATCCTTGGTGATTGTTTTAACCCATACAGAGACTTCTTTAACATGCATACCAGTTCGTTCTTACCCTTCACTGCAAAGCCTTCAGGTTGCTTCATGTATATTTCCGCTTCTAGATCCCTATTAAGAAATGCTATCTTCACATCCATCTGTTCTACCTCAAAATCAAAATCAAGATTAATAGATAAAAGTAATCTAATAGAATTTACCTTGGCAACAGGAGAAAAGATATCACCAAAATCAATTCCCGGCACCTGGGAGTAACCTTTTGCTACCAACCAAGCTTTGTATTTGTCCACCTTTCCTTTTGCATTTGTATTCTTCTTGAACACCCATTTGCTGCCATTGGGTTTCCTTTCAACCGAAAACTCCACTAGATCCCAAGCCTCATTTTTGTGCAAAGATGCCATTTCATCAACCATGATCTTTCTAGAGTTTGCCATCCTCTGAATCTACTGCTTCGTTCATAGTTCTGGGATAATTGTTAGTAATAGATAAATAAAAGTTTGAACAGAAAGCAGATGGATTATACCTTTCTAGCTGCCTTCTTTCTTAAATTAATCTTCTCACACCCAGAGTTTGTGGCTCTTCATCTTCTGATTCCTCCTCTGCTGTAGAGTTTGATTCTTCCTCCTTAAGCTCAAACTCTATCTTCTCAGGTTCCTTTGGTTAGAATTCATGTTTAATAACATATTTTACCTCTCTGAACACCACATCTCGGTTGTACACAACCTTCTGTGTGACTGAGTTCCAAAGCTTATAACCCTTTAAACCATCCTTATACCCAATAAAGATGCACTTTTCAGATTTACTATCCAAATTGCTTCATTTCTCCTTTGTAACATGTACATATGCATCACATCCAAATACCCTCAGATGTAAAGGAGAGGGTTTCTTACCAGTCCATACCTCTTGTGGAGTCTTATCCTCGAATGCTAAGGAAGGTGACGTGTTGACTAGTTAACATGCAGTATACACCAACTTTTCCCAAAATTCCTATCCTAACCCAACACCACTGAGCATGCTTCTTGCCCTTTCCATTAACATCTTGTTCATTCTTTCTGCAACTCCATTTTATTGAGGTGTATATGGAGTAGTCTTCTGCTGTGCTATACCACACTTCTTACAGAGTTCTTCAAATTCCTTACGGCAAAACTCTCCACCATTATCTGTCCTCAACACCTTTATCTTCTTCTCTGTCTGTTTTTCTACTAGAGCGTTAAATTCTTTAAACCTGTCAAAGACTTAAGATTTATTATTAAGGAAATATATCAATTTATTCCTTGATAAGTCATCTATAAATGATACATAGTACATAGACTTACCCAGTAATGGAACCTTCACAGGTCCAAACACATCACTGTGCACAAGCTCTAATATCTATTTTTCCCTCTTACCACCAGAGGGGAAACTCACCCGATTTTGCTTCTCATATATACAATTTTCACAGAAATCAAAATCTAGAGAGTTATTACTCATAATTTCTACCATACCTTTACCATGAAGTATTCGAAGTCCCTTCTCTCCAATATGTCCAAGCCTTTGATACCACAACATGGTCTTTTCTCCAGAGACCACTAGATTTTATGCTCCGCTTTTAGGAACCATGGAACTGTTGCACCCGTCAACAATAGTGCTACCTTTGTAGCTTTTACAGAGTTCCAATCTGAACTCCCCGCATTAATACCAGTGCTTCTCAAACCATCTTGTAGGTATCCTTCTCGAACATTGTTTTTACACATGCTTCATCTAGCTTGCTAACAGAAATCATATTTTTGGCTATTGCAGGAATATGCAGAACACCCAGAATTGTTCTAACCCTTCCACCTTGCAACTTCAACTCTACTTTTCCACGGGCAATGATTTTAGCGTTCCTATCATCCCCTAAGAAGACATCACCACCATCATATTTCCCATACTCATAGAACCACTCTTTATGGGGCGTAAAGTGAAAGGATGCACCTGAGTCAATCAACCATGCCTCATGATCTACATGTGTACTTGAAGAAGCCAAGTACACATCCCCACCTTCATCTAAGGTGGTTTTCGCCTCTACAGAAGGAGCATCATCAGATCTCTTTCCTTTATCAGGAGATTTTAATTTACAATCCCTTTTGTAGTGCCCTTCCTTTCCACCTTTCCAGCACACCACCTTTACAGGTTTTTCTGGAGACTTAGATCTCCCACTCAATGACTTATTTTTGTTTTTTTTCTGGGATCGTCCTCGTATAGACAAGGCATCACCATTCTGGCTCTCAATATTTTTCCATCTCATCTCCTCCGTCAGCAAGGCTAAGACAATTTCATCAAACTGCAAGGCAGTTGCATTGCTATCTATTGCAATAACCATACTGTCCCACGAATATGGTATAGAACAAAAAAAATTGATGCACTTATCTTTATCTAAAATTTTAATATCAATAGATGCTAGCTAACTAAGCATAGTATTAAATGCATTCAGATGCTCTATGACCGAGTGTGCATCTTTCATTCTCAGGTTATACAACTTTTTTTGCAGGAACAATTTATTCACTAGAGACTTAGATTGGTATAAATTCCCTAAGTTATCCCCTAAAGCCTTCGTCGTGGCTTCCCCTGATACATTCAACAATATTGAATTTGAGACACATAATCATATTGTTCACTTTTCCTTTCGATCAAACTTCTTCCATTCTTCATCGGACACTCTTGCTGGTTTAGTACCTAGATCTACCTAGATCCACTGACCTTTATCCACCAACAGATCCTCCATATTGAGTTTCCACAACTCAAAACTTTGACCATTAAATTTCTTGATCTCTATCTTTCCACTTCTTGCCATCTTCTTTCAACACTAGAATCAATCTCGTAGATCTCCCACTGAACAGGGCCTACCACAGGCCTGAGTGAAACCCCTCAGCAACAAAGGCATCCCCTTAAAGCCAAAACTGCTCTAATACCAAGTGTATGTTTTAACGCCGTACATAAATTACCTGCATATGAATTCTAAAACACAAAAAATAAACAATGCGAGAGCATAACACATAAAACGATATACATAGAGACTTTCCCCTGGATCCCAAAACCGTGACTACCAGCTTGATTTTTCATCATGTTTCTTTCAATGTTACAATACATATTTATACACGCTGAAGCATCCAATACCATGGACCGAAAACCATCGTATTCAATACCATGGACTGAAAACCATCTCATCCAAAACATGTGAGAAAATCATGGACAAAATCATAGGTGGGTCCACCCAACCTAACATAGGGTCCAAAACCAAAAATTTTCGGGGCGTTGCCTTGGACCCCATAAAGTGGGGTTACAAGTACACCTCAAACCCCCTGTGAACCCGCCCCCCGGCTACAAAATTGGTGCAATGAAGGGGGTGCTCCGCCCCCGCTCTAACCCTCCGATTAACTACATGGGCTAGTCATGGAAAGAATATAACACAACCCAACAACAAAGTTGGTGAGCTTAATAGGGCTCATCCTTGTCTTGATGTGTTACATCTAAATGGCATGAATGCATGAATTTCAAAAGGCTAAGATATGATATAAATCTTGGGAAATTTTGACCAAATAAATAACCCAAACCTGAAACTTGAGATATGATATAAATCTTCAGAAGCTTTAATCAAATACATAGCCTAAACCTTAAAACTAGTAGTGGGAAATCCATTGTTTGAAGTGTGGCTACTGAAGACATATTTCTTAAATACTTTTAAAAATTAACATCCAAATAATTTATAAAAGCATGGAATTTCGTTATCAATCAAATGTGAAATCGGATAACAATTAAAGTGATAACCCGCAATTACAATCCAAAATCAACAAGGCATATTGGACAAATGTCCAAAACTCATTGGGAACATCCTAATCCTACAACATGCTCATCTAAAGAAAGTGAAGATATTACTTTTCCTAGGAAACATGGAATTTTAATGATATAAATGACAAAAAGATAAATAATTAAAACTTACTATTAGAACCGATGCGAACAACAAATGATAGGAAAAATGATAATGGGACAAAATGTCACATACCCACTCCATGAGACTATCATCTGTTTCCATACTTGATGTTGCCCAAGACTAAGCAAGTCATTCCACTGGTGTCCACATCCTTGTATCCACAGTAGAATTCATCCTCGTATCCACGTACAACCTGCATTGGTCATACCCTTTCGTAAAGAAAAATATGAAATAAAATGAAGCTTGAAAGTTGTTTTACCGGTCAACATTTTAAAGATTTTGAAGCATGTATTTAAAAACAAGATTCTCATACGAGTATCCTTGCTTGCTTTGAAACTCTATTTGAATACATCACTTCCTCCAAAAACTTTACATATCGTGGATAATCATAATTCAAGTCATCATTAAACGAAGTTCTATCATCTCTAGAGCACGGGTGCTTTGAAGAAAGCAACCTAATACACTGATTTACCTATCATGAAATTCATCTATGTCTACATAAACATGTATATAGGGAGACAACACATATTTCATTAAATTTGAAAGTATTCAGTGGATCTAAAATTTAGAACTTTAACTAGATTAAGTTTTTCCAAAATGAGGAATTAGAAAGTCACTTGGTTCACTAATTTTAGTGTAGATATTCACCATTTTTTGTGTAAAAAATTTCATGATAAACTTTACAAAACAAATTTATATGAACTTGCTAAAGCAACTCTTTCACATTTTAATCTTGGATTCCTTAAATTATCTATTTTAATATTTTTTATGGTTTATAGTAAAAGACTATTTTATGAAAATAATGATGTGTATGTTACTATTATTAGCCCGTTTAATTATAATCTGATATAGTTAATATCATGTATGTGTTAAGTTACAATTAGTGCTAAGACAATGATGGCACAATTTAAAAGTCTATGACCTTTGCAACACTAGTAATATGGTTGAAAATTAAAAAACTCTCATTGATCATCGAGTTTATACTCATATTGGAATTAAATTTCAAAATATCTGCGATGCTACCAACCTTCTTGATTGCTTAACCAAACAAAATTATGATGATCTTGTAGCACTTCTTTTAATGCTTTTTGAGCATAACAATAAAATTCAAAATAACTTTTAGTAATATCTTTTTACCTTCTTATTTACCATATTTGGTCTTAGTGGATGATAATCATCATTATCACCATCATAATTACATACTATTGTAGGAAGTTTACACCATTTTAGAGTTGAGGAGAAAACTAAATTTAAGATCAAATTAAATGTTGAATGTTGTTAGTAGCATAATTCATTTTTATTTATTATTTGTATGTTTATGTTAATAAACAAGTTGATTGAGGCTTGCTTTATGAATGATAGATTAATATG
>APFE030956648.1:0-15351 GCA_000404065.3 Pinus taeda | reverse complement strand
CGGGGTGCTGCCACAGCCCCCGTAGAGGGGGGCTACCCACCCCCCTCAAACCTCTTAGACAGGGGGGCTACCACCCCCCTATGATGCCCCTGCTGCATAATCAACGTAACGAAAGGGGGGGCTCCGCCCCCCCTCTAACCCCTCGGTTAACTATGTAGGTTATTCGTGGAAAGAATATAACACAGCCCAATAGTACAAATACTATTCTAGTTATGGTTCTGATAGGCATCATGTTCGTCATTACTATCATCCTTACATGAGGAATGATAGGGGATACTTTCCAGATGAATTAAAGAAAGAAAAACCACCTACTTTTGATGGACATGTGAAGAAGCTGGAAGAGGCAGAGGCTTGGATGCTTGGGGTGAGCTAATTATTTGAGTTGCATGAGTACACAGAGAACATGAAGGCCAAAATAACTATCTTCATTTTTAAAGGTAAATCAGAAAATGGTGGGAAGATGTTAAGCATGTTAGAAACATAAGGATGGATGATCTGAGTTGGTAGGAATTCAAGAGGCTTTTCAGGAAGAAATACTTGTCAGAAAGATACTACGACAGTAAGGCTAAAGAATTTTATGAGCTAAAGATGGAATCAATACAAATGAAGAGTACATGACCAAGTTTTAGGAGCTATTAAGGTATGTACTATATCTTACTGATGTGAAGGCTAAAGTTCAAAGATTTGTCAGTGGTTGGCCATTAGCATTTAGAGATCAAATTGAGTATGATGAGCCTCGGCCACTTGAGGAAGTCATTGAGAAATTGAAGCATTATTATGAACAATCAAAGCGTAAGAATGAATCTCAGCATGGATGGAAGGGAAAAGGTAAAGGTAGAGGTAAATGGCAGACTAAGAGAACAAGGCCTCAAAATGTAGATGGGAAAGAAAATGTGGCACCACAAAAGATATTTAATGCAGCTAGATAGGGACATGGGTCACAACAATAGCAACAACAACATAGAGGTGAGGGCACTGGTCTGTTGGAGTGTTAGACATGTGGTGAGGAACACCTTAGGGAGATTGTACGTAGTATCAGGGTGGACGACATAAGGTATACAATGCACAAGAGGTGCATATTGTTGGGGATGTTGGCCAGAGTATTCGACGTATCTATGAAGTAGTGGACAACATGCAGGCATAACACTAGGCATCTATCATTAAGATGGATGGTAAGATTTGTGATTAGGTTATTTCTATTTTGATTGACCCTAGATCTAATTATAGCTATGTTATTCCTGACTTGGTGGATAAGTATGGTTTGAGTAAGGAATTGCATGTAGAGTCTTGGTTAGTGTAGTTGGCTACAGGTACAAAGAAGTGAGTTCATCATTGGGTAAGAGCTTGCACATTTTATTTGAATGGTATGCCTACAACAACACATTTAAATATATTATCGTTTGGATCATATAATATGTTGTTGGGCATGGATTGGTTGTATCTTTATAGAACCAAGGTAGACTGTTATGACAAATCTATTGAGTGTGTTGATGACAATGGGGAACCAAGGGTCTTGTAGTGTAAGAAGAAAGCCACATCAATTAGGATGGTGACAACTATGCAAGAAAAGTGTAGCTGCAGGAAAGGGTTTATGTTATTTGAAATAAACATTTCTAGTGATAAGGCTAAGGAGGTTGAGGATGCAAATGTGTTGAGAAGGTACCCAGTTTTGCAGTAGTTTCAAGATGCATTTCCTAAGGACAATAAAGAGTTTCCACCTCACAGGGAGGTAGAATTTTCTATTGAGATAGTGCCAGGGGTAGCTCCAACATCAAAAGAACCTTAGAGGACGAGAACACCTAAGTTGGTCAAGTTAAAATTGCAGTTGAAGGAAATGTTGGACAAGGGATACATTAGGCCAATTGTATCACCTTGGGGTGCACCGGTCTTGTTTGTGAAGAAGAAAGATGGAACTCTCAGACTATGCATCGATTACAGGAAGTTGAACAAAGTGACCATCAATAATAGGCACCCTTTGCCAAGGATTGATGACTTATTGGATCAGCTGAAGGGAGCAACAATGTTCTCAAAGATTGACTTGAGATTCGGATACCATCATGTATACATCAAAGAGGAGGACATTTAGAAGATTCCGTTCCAGACCAGGTATAGGTATTATGAGTTCATTGTTTTTCCAGGTTCTTGACTAATGCTCTAGCTACGTTTATGTGTTTGATGAATAGTGTGTTGTATCCATATCTGGATAAGTTCATTATTGTGTTCATTGATGATATACTGGTATATTCTAAAAATGAGGAAGAGCATGCCGATCATTTAGCAGCAGCATTGAGGGAGCATCAGTTGTATTCTAAGCTCAACAAGTGCAGTTTCTTTCAGAGTGAGGTACATTACTTGGGACATGTTTTATCCAAGGAGGGAATTGCAATAGATCTAGATAAGATAAGGGCCATCATGGAGTGGGTAGCTCTTGAGAGTGTGGATGAGGTGAGATTTTTCATGGGTTTGGCAAGCTATTATAGGAGGTTCATCAGGAACTTCTCGCAGATTTTTTATCCTATCACATCATTGCAAAGGAAAGATAAGGAGTTCGAATGGACAGAGGAGTTTGAGGCTAGCTTTGAGAAACTTAAGAAGTTGTTGACACATGCACCAATGTTACAGATTACAGATCCGGACAAAGAGTTTGTGGTATGCATAGATGTTAATGCAAGAAAGGGCTTGGTAGAGTCCTTATGCAAGATGGACGTATGAGTCCCAAAAAATAAACAGGCACAAGCAGAACTATCCGACACATGATATTGAGTTAGAAGTGATCATACATGCTTTGAAGATGTGGAGACATTATCTTCTTGGAAGGAGGTTTGTAATTATTAGTGATCGTATTGGGTTGAGGTATTTGTTTGACCAACCGAATCTGAACGTTAGGCATGCTAGATGGTTGGCCACGATCAGTGAGTTTGGTTTCGAGAACAGGTACATCAAAGGTAAAGAGAATAGGGTGGCAGATGCTCTCAGCAGATGGGTACAGGTACATCACTTGGCAGCTATGAGCTCCTATGGGACGAACTTACAAGATAGGATCTTGTAGGCAGGTCAACCGAATGTCAGGTATATGGAGATTGTTCATAGGTTGTAATAGGATGCTGGTACATGTACAAGTGATAGTACATGTATATGTAGTGGTATAGGTATAGGTGGAAGTACAGGTAAATGCACAGGTACAAGTATAGGCGCAGGTGCACAGGGTATGGATTATTGTCTTGCAGCAGATGGATTGGTCAGGTTCCGAGACAGGATATATGTACCAGATAACAGCGAACTCAAGAAGGTGATACTGAGGGAGCTTCATGCGAAACCTTATTTAGGTCACCCAGGTTATCATAAGACGTTGACAACGGTGAAGATATTATACTACTGGTCGAATTTGAAGAGGGATGTAGCAAATATTGTGGCGAGGTGTTTCGACTGTCAGCGAGTCAAAGCAAAGTGTAAACATCTAGGCATATTGCTACAACTGATCATGATTCCAGATTGGAAATGGGAGGTTATTTCCATGGATTTCATCACAGGGTTGCCGAAGATAGTGAAGAAACATGGTTCCATCATGGTCATTGTGAACAAATTAACAAAGGTTGCACACTTCATTCCAGTGAAGTCTGCATTCTCAGCTAGTGATGTGGCACAAGTATTCATCATATATGTAGTTATATTGCATGGTGTTACAAAGACTATTGTGTCAGACAGGGATGCGAATTTCACTTGCAAGTTCTGGAAGGAGTTATATTGTAGGTTTGGGCACAAAGTTTCCCTTTAACACAACTTATAATCCGCAGACAAATGGACAGACAAAGAGGATCAACAAGATATTGGAGGACATGTTAATGATGTATGTGATGTATCAACAATGGAAGTGGGAAGAGTGTCTCACTTTGGTAGAGTTTGCATACAACAACAATTATCAGGAGTCATCGAGGATGAGTCCTTTTGAGGCATTGTATGGGCGGAGTTGTAACACTCCTATCAGTTGGATTGATATGGTTAGTAGGGTATTGATTTGACCAGATATGTTGGCGGACATGGAATAGGAAATGCAGGTGATTAAGAAGAATCTAAAGGCAGCACAGGATAGGCAGAAGAGTTATGCAGATAGGAACAGGTTGTTTAAGGAGTTCTAGGTTGGGGAATAAGTTTACTTGCGCATCAAACCGAAGAAGAGCTCCTTGTGGATTGGATCATGTGCCAAGCTGGCACCATGGTTTTGTGGACCCTTCAGTATTATTGAGAGGATTGGCCCAGTAGCCTATCGACTTGCACTTTCTCTGACGATGAAAGTCCACGATGTTTTCCATGTATATTTTCTTAAGAAGTGTGTTAAGGATATTGATCATGTGATTGACTGGTCTGTATTGCAGGTGGAACCAGATGGAGAATTCTAGCCAAAGCCTTAGTGTATATTCCATAAAAAGGTGCTCATGCTCTGGAACCAAGCAAGTTACAATGCAATGGGAGCACTTTGGCCCCGATGAAGCTACATGGGAGATGGTGGATTAGATGCAGGCTATGTATCCTTCCTTGTTTTCCGATTGAGGTAAAGCAACTTCGATATGGTGGTTTGGTATATGCTTAATGGTGGTCGGTATATGCTTTATGGTGGTTTGACATGTCCTTTATGGTGGTTCGGTATATTCTTTATGGTGGTTTGGTATGTGCTTATGGTGGTTTGGTATATTCTTTATGATGGTTTAGTATATGTTATATGATGTTTTGATATATGCTTAGATATGGGTTTAGTATATGTTTTGATGTATGATTTGGTATATATATATATTGGTAATGTTTCTATATGTACACATGTATATGGATGTAAATATTGCCATGAGCTATGTTATAAATCTCCACTATGCGGTATGGGTGTTATGTCATTATGATTATGTTGTCGTGTTGCTATGCTATCATGTTGTTATGTTATCTTGATGTAATGATGTCATGTGGGTTGACACTCAGCAGGATGATCATTGTAAATACCGTAATGAGTTGTGTTATAAAGCTCCACTATGTGATATGTTATCATGTTTTCATGATGTTTTGTTTTGAGGATCTTTCATTGTAAATAATGCATCGAGCTATGTTATAAAGCTCCATAAGCAGTATTTCTTCTTTCAGCAGGTTGCTGAGGTATATGTGTGATTGAGTACCAAGGATGGTGTCCCCCAAGGGGGAAGGTTCTGTAACAGCCCTGGTGGAAATTCCCTTTGATAAAAGTTAAAAACAATAACCACGGTTGATGTGACATTTATTCCAAGCTGAACGTTGGGCAAGACATCTTAGGGGGTGTTCATTTGGTTGTTTATGAATTAGGAAATTGGAAAAGGCAATGGCTAAGGATTTGGAAAGGCGAAATGGCATTTTTGGCACAATTATTTATGAAAATAATGGAAATTAAGAGAAAAAGGAGGTGAAAGGTAACAGGTTGCATGTGAGGAGGAAGATGAAGGAAAATAATGGAAAATGAAGAAAATAGAGGCCTCATTCATAAAAAGGCTTCTGAGATTATTTGGTAACCTTTTGTCAGTTGAGATTTGGAGCTCTCTCATTATTCTCTCTCTCTCACTCACTCTTGGACACTTAGAGTTTCTTGGAGCACTTTGGAATTTGAGCAAGAAATACAAAGAAGGCAAGAGAAAGCAAAGATCAAGCGGGGAAAGGAAGGATCAAGCAACTACAGTAGGCTTCATTGCAGGTATCGACTTTCATGTGTATTTTCCTTCCTATATTTTGCATGCATGGGATTGCATGTGTTTATTTTCTACCATGGCATGGGTTTTTCCAAGTGTGACAATATTTTCAGCCTAGCCTAGCCATTTCCTGATAGCTTTGATGAGATGGCTTCTCTCATTCGGTTTATGTGGGATGGCCAGATTAGATTCAAAGCTGAGTGGGGTGGATCTCCAAATTGACAAACATATGGTCTAGTGGTTCCTAAACTAGACTAAGGATCATGAAGCCACTGGCCTAGTAACCCCTAAACCAGACTGTGGGTTGCGGTAAAGTCATATTGTGTGCCTCGGTGGGCCAAGGAATCCTTTTCGGTGAATGACACAATATACGATAAAGCCAAGAGGTGGGTTTTCTCTCTATTTGGCCTAGTGATCTTGAGATGGGATGCACGTAAATCTTGGAGAGTTTATCTTGGTGTACGGCTTAGTGATCCTTGGATCAGACTGTGGATGTATGGTAAAGCCTGAGAGACTAGGAGGCACTCAAATTCCTCTCGGTGTAGGCAGAGAACTCTAGTGGCATCCATGTTGATTGGTGTTTTTTTGGTGTGTTCTATGAGTCCCACATTCATGCTTGGAATATGGGACGAGGGTGATCGACTGAAGAGAGACTTGGCTCAACCAATCTATGGTCAGGTGGAACATGGTAGTCCCATCTCTAGTTGGTTCATTGCGTTCATTAATGAGAAATTCATTCCCTTGATTTTCATGTGTAAATGTACTGATGTATATGTGGATCTTGATGGCTGATATCTTTATGGTATTTTTGTTCCTATTATGCTAGTTATATGCATGTTTTACGACAACAACTATGTATGGCTCTCAAGATGTTTTTACTTATATATGAATGGATAATGTGTCTATGGCTTAATATGGCTTAATAGAGGATAATGTGACAATTGACATGAGGGAATAATGGTTCATAACGATTCTCAGATAAGTATGATATCCCTACACTTAATTTTGTTGTTTACACTTGTAGGTTACATGTTGATGATGTGTTTGACGAAATGCCTACCATGGCTAGTAGGGGTCTGTTTATGGTCTTGTTCAGCTTAATGTTTTGCATTATTGTTTCCTTGTAATTTTACTTATTTCAAACTATCACTCCATTCTGGGTAGTGGCTTGGGCTTTGGGCCTGAAAAAGTGGATCATATCCCGGGATCATTGGCACAAAACTGGAAATTTTTGTCTCTAGTCACTGGTAAGAAAGCCCATGAGAGCAACTTTAGGTTGTTGGTCGCTCCCTTCCCATAGCATGAGAGCGACTATGGCCTAAAAGATCTAGAACAATAGTGGGACCAAGGGATAGGCTATCTGAGTGGCTGACATGTCTCTTAAGGGTTCTTTTGTTGATGTTGGATGACTGTGTGTGATGTTCCATCTATTACACTTCCTTAAGATCACACAGGAGGTCGAATCTGATCATAGTAGCCTCTCATCTTTGATTTACCCTAGTTGGCATGGTTACTTGGGTATATGTGGGAGGAGGGTGTTACAACCTTTCCCATGACTCTCGCGTCATCATTTATTTACACTAATGGATCCAACCAGTCCAACTAGTTGTCATACTCTTGCCTTCAACTGCTATTACACATGTATTGACTTCATTTGACTCTTACATTACCTGCTAGGTTTCTTTCATCTCTCCCTAAACTCCATTAACTTTACTCTTTCCCTACCAATTCCCAAGACTCAACACATAAAAGGCAATACCAAGAAACAAACAAGAGAAAACCAATAGCGATACGACACCACAAACAAAGTGGTATGGCCTACATAAGATGCAAACAAAACTGCAATCAAGCACAAAATATCACCAAAATACCAAAAGACCAAAAGCACAAGACCGACAAAAGACGCCATGACTCAATCCCCATGGTTCCCAGTGCTTAGAAAGGAAATCTCAACCTGGGCCTTCTTCAGAATTTCGTGGCAGTTTCTTTCCATGCAATCCCGTGCATCATACTACCATAAACACATAATTATCAATGCATAAATAAACATAAAAATACATCAGTTACCTTATCTTGTTGTGCCATGCACACTTCCTTGCAACTTAATACATCTGCGCCATCTCTCAAGGGATGCCAACTACCTTGACAGATCCACCTGTAACTAGAGACTAGATAATATACCTATCAAATACATGTTCATGAATATAGCATATATACCCATAATGCCAGACAAATTCAAGGTTGAGAAGACTTTCTGTATGCTAAACACTCTTTTGTTTGGAGTTTGGTTTCCAAACATAGCCAAAGGAATTCATTCCCAATTAATTTCTTCTACCTTTTTACTTTGTTAGAATCGAGGCTTACTTTGTGTTGTCACATCACCCAACTGTTAGTTATATAAACACATAAACTATTACCTTATCATGCTAATACCAATCATGTTTCTTGCAACTCTTCACACATGTCAACTACACGTTCCAAATATTAAGACAATCATATCTATCAATTTGAAATCAACCTTTACCAAGACTAACAATCATGTCACAATCCATAGTCAACTCATAGTGATTAGGCATAATGATACAACTGTCACCTACTATACTCAAGTACATATGAATTATCTCAACACATATGTATTAGTACAATCGTCTTAAAACAATATCATTGGGACGCATACTCATATTATTTAATTCATGAAACATTCAACCAACTTGAAAACATACCATGTTAAATAAATCAACTAGATGACATAATAGACACCAAACACTCAAACACCAAATGTATGGCATAATCAAACAATCAAGCACCAAATATATGACCTAAGCAAACTCATACCTTAATGTAATTCAAGGGAGGCTATCTTTTCCTGAAAAATCAATCATATTAGCATGATATAACTTCACAACATATAAACTCAAACTTAAATAAGGTCATGATGTCCATAACAATAACTATCTAACATGTTCATATCATAAACTCATAAATAATTTTCGTTCATGCATAACAACCAAAGATGCAAAGTCAATCTAGATTACTACAACACCATATCACAAATATGTCTGCTCATACTTGAATATTGTAACCATAACCATCTACATAGGCCAATCCAGGGTAACACAATACATATAACATCAACATCTTAAATGAAATAAGCCTGATCATTAGGTTACTAGCATATAACAACAAGAAGTTACCTATCATGCTCATCAACAACATATACCATAATTGTCAAGCTAACTGTCATATAACAACAACAAGTTAGCCTGTAACATACTCATCAACAACATATAACATAAACATCAAGTCATATGACATAAAACAATAGTAGCAATGCGTACAACCACATGTTACTATCATTCATGACTATACGACACATATGCATATGACTACACTAGTCAACTAGCATCTATCATGTGTTTAACCATAACATCAACAGAATGAAAATCATACACATAACTATAATGCATATAACAATCCTTAACCTACATACTTGCATGCCCAACATACAAACATGTGTGATGACATGCTCTTGCCTCGAGTTCCAATGTTGCAACTTCACCTTGATGGTATGCATCGCCTACTCGATCTCAGTCAACACATTAGAATCATAACATACTAGTAACATCATGATGACATAATTGCAGACAATAACTTCACAACGCATGTCTGACCTACCATACATGCATAACCATAACCATGACAATGCATGCATAACATGATATATACACTAACATGCATAACAAATTCATATACAACCATACACTCATGACGACACATTTCACAACAACGCCATCAACCTTCACATGGCAACATCACTACACCCATGATCAACACAATTCAAATGCAACTGACATGAATGCATGACCAATACACCTATGCAACCGGCATTAATGCATAACCGTTACACTGCCCATCTAGTCCAAGGGGTGAACCACGTTCTGATAGCACTTTGTAATACCTTCCTCCCACATCTACTTAGGAAACCGGCTAGCTAGGGTAAACATGCGATGAGAGGCCATTATGATATGATTCGACCTCCTAAGTCACGTTAAGGAAGTGGAACTGATGGAAACACACCATACATATATTCGAAATTAGCATTAAGACCCTCAGGAACCAATCCAACCTTCTGCCAAATAAACCCTGGGTCCCACTGCGATTTTGGACCACTTGACCTCTAGACGCTCTCATTCTATGGGCATGCCAGGGTCCAGTGACCTGCGGACGCTCTCACAGGCCTACAAGTTAGCATGTGGGGACTATTTTGCTCAGTTATGTGCCAGCGTCCCTGGGATTTAAGCCACATTTTCATGCCCAGAGCCCAAGTCACTACTCAAAATTGAATGACACCTTCAGAACAATAACATAACATGGAAATAACAGTACTAATGCAATTACTTGAATATGACCTTGATTGGACCCCTACTAGCCATGACAGACATTTCGTCAAACATATCATGAATATGTAATCTACAGGTGTAAATAACATATCTGAGCATAAGGGTCTCATAATTATTTGAGATTTTCTATGAGGCATTGTTTCCTTATCACTTTAGTTTCAGTTTCATCCATTAGGCCATAGATACATTTTTCATTCATTTCCAAGTAAAAAGATGATGAGAGCCATACATATCCACTGTCATAATACATATTCATAACCAACATAATAACAACAAAAATACCAAGGAAACAACAACCATATAATCCACATATAAAATAGCATAATACTCATGAGATAACAAGGAGGAAAACCTCATATTAATGATGCAAAAGCCAACCTGGTAGGGGACTACCACATTTCACCCAACTGTAGAATGGTTGACGTAAATCTCTCTTCAACCATTCACCCCCATGCCATATTCCAAGCATGAATGTGGGATCTCATAAAACACATCAATCAAAACCATTCAGGGCTTCCAGAGGCCAAACCACCCCAACCCATCAAACAATGATTCCACCTCACAACTAGACTTCACAGAACCATCATTAGATTGGTCTCTACCCAAGCCTTCCAGGGCTCCAGAGCATTTGTTCCAACCAAGGCTTCCAAGAATAGTAACTCAACCCATAACTGAAGTTGGGCTTCCAGAGCATTTGTCCAAGCAAGGCTTCCAGGACTAGTAAATCAACTCACCAAGGGCTTCCAGAGCATTTGTCCAACCAAGACTTCCTGGACTAGTAACTCAACCCAAGTTGTTACAGGGCTTCCAAAATGTTTGTCCAACAAGGGCTTCTAGGAAATGGAAAGGCTAGGAAAATCCACTGTTAATCCATGAAATCCTCCACGCTAGTGACGGATCATGAAAAATAAACCACATGCATGTGCCATGCATGCCAAAACTAGTGAGGAAAACATACATGCAACTCAGTACCTACAATCAAAACCTTTTTTAGTTGTTGATTCTGATGTCCTCTTGCACTTTCTTACTCTTCCTTTGCCTTCTTTCTCCAAAACTCCAAGTATGCCACACTCTCTAAGAGTGCTCCATGAAACTTTAAGTGTCCAAGAAGGAGAATAGAGAGAGAGCTCCAAAACTGAACTGACCAAAATTACACTGACCAAGCCTACCCACTAATCCTCAGAAGCCTTTTTATTAATGAGGCCTCTATTTTATTCACTTTCCATTATTTTCCTTCAATTTCCTCCTCACATGCAACCAGTGACCTTTCACCTTCCTTTTCTCCTAATTTCAATTATTTTCATAAATAAATGTGCCAAAAATTCCATTTTGCCTTTCCAAAGCCTTATCCATTGCCTTTTCCAATTTCCTTTGCCATAATAACTGAAATGAACACCGACTAGGATGTCTTTCCTACCATTCAACTTGGAATACGTGTCCCATTAACCGTGGTTTTATATATTTTACATTAGTTTTTAACCAGGGTTGTTACAATAATAGTGGGGAATTCTTAGGGCGATTATGTAACCTTGAATGCTTGTTTGGATAGCCTCCTTTCAAAGACCATAAGGAGAATATTGATTCCCCAACATAGCTCATTCCAAGCCATGACCTCGAATATTGGTTTGTCCAGTTTTGAAAAATGAAAACCCCATGATTCTCATGTTGGCTCTCAAAGCAATGATCTTGGTTATTCATTTAGTTGTCCCAATGGAATTATCACAATTCTGAATCTCACTTGAAATCAATTGAAGTTGTATCCTGAAAGGCTAGAAGGGATGACAATCATGGCTACGGAATCTTGTATTGTTTAAGGGAAAAAGCCCAAAATTTAATTGGGTTACAATTGGAGAATCTTACTTGGATAAAGATTGAGGTTGACAAGGAACGTTTAATGTTTTTAATGAGCTTGGTGGGTAGTAAAATATTCCTTGAGAATATCAAGGGTCCTTATATGTAGAAGAAGAGGGATACTCCCTCTTGGTATAATGGTATTGAGGAAACCAAAAACACCATTGGATGATGAAGGCCCTCAGGTCTTCCTTTTTATCTCTACTCACTTATACAATTTATACTACAACTTCTAGCCTCATCAAAAAGCCTTGAGGCATACCAATCAGATTGGCAAGGACTAAGAGTTCAATGTCACCCTCAATTCAAGTTTTTCATTATTATAGAATTATGGATTTCATAGAGAGTATTTTCATGTTGTAATTTTTAGATTCTTCATGAAGACTAGATTACTTAGTCTTCATTAAACAATTAAGGGGAACCTTCTCATGTAGATTTTGTCTCCAAACAAGCCAAGTTAGGGTAGCTCACTCCCTTGCAAGCTATCTAGCATCCTCATAACTAGTTATCAATTCTATGACCACTAAATAAAAACCAGTTGAAAATTTGGTTCCCATCCAGTATTCAAGCTAGTCTCAAAATAAAATGGAGGCTAATAACCCCATTTTACTTGGAGAGACAATCCTATTATGAGTATACTAATGTCCAACCATGAATACTATCAAATGGACCAGGTAACTAATTACCTATTAACATCATCAAAATCATGATCCATAAAATCACATTGACCTAGCATTATCCATGTAACTAGAAAAAAACCACCATTCAAACATACAAATGAATAATGCATAATAAAAGTTATATGAATGATTAAATGTGTATAAGTAAAGAAGGGTGAGCTATTCTCCTACTACCCATAGGATCAATTGTTCCCATATATTTCTACCACTAGTCATCCCCTAACTAAACCATGATACCACAAGGGAAACTTATTTGTCTCAAGGAAATTGAGGGAATTGAAGGCCACTATTCTTCCTTGGAAATTGGGAAACATATATCTCTCTATACATTGAGTCCAAATCCTCCAATAATTCCACATGTACCTCCTCAATTGGTTTGCATTACCACAAGGGAGCCTCTTCACTACTTATGCAGTCCCTCAAGATCCTCCCTTCTAAGAATTTCTTTGCTTTCCCAACTAGCACCCAATTCATAGACCTCTTATCCTAGGGCATATTTCAACCCCTCTACTTTATTCTAATGCTAAATTTCAAGTTCTAGAAACTCCAAATTCCCAAAAACTATTCTAGTTCATGGGTACTACCTCTTTGGCTAGTTTTTGATAGTCGATTTGACTGCAACTCGCTTGAATACCCTCAATGGTGATTAATATCTAAATTATTCTGTCCTTCTCTCATATAACCCGTCTCTCAACACTACCAATGTGCTCTAAACTAAGAAAACACATATATCACTACTCCTTATCCCCAATATGTGTTCCTTTGGACCAATTTCCATGAATTCTTATAATTTTTCTATTTATGGCAGAAGAATTCATTGGTCAATATCTAAAATTGAGGTGGGTACTTGCCCAGACATATGATTCGCATCCATGCTATCCTAACTACCTCTCAACCACCAAGCTATTTCATTAATTGAGGTTTGGAAAAACAAAAGAAGAGGGAAAAAATTCAAATTCAAATTTAGCAACATACCTCTCAACAAGGGTTATCACCATATAAAGTAAGGTAATCTCCCAACCTCCTCACTAGTTTCGGCTTGTGGTATCATGTTCATTATAGGTGTTCCACCAAAAGAAGAGGGAAAAAATTCAAATTCAAATTTAGCAACATACCTCTCAACAAGGGTTATCACCATATAAAGTAAGGTAATCTCCCAACCTCCTCACTAGTTTCGGCTTGTGGTATCATGTTCATTATAGGTGTTCCACCCTTTAGTCAGTTATTTGACATTTTTTTCATTAATAGACAAAAAAATTACATTGTTCATAAAAAAATTACATTGTTGTCACTACCGTTCTTGCTTTTCTTGCTATCATTTCTTTGTTTTTCCGTTTGATTGATGGTGTTTATGCTCAATATTCATTCTGCAAGTGTTAATATGTTGTCACATGCAGAACATTTGCACATTCTTGAACCTTTCATATTCCACCGAGAGTGCGACAACATCTATATAACCTTGCAAATCTTTCTTTTCCTCAACCTTATCATCAAATCTTTCTTTTGAGTTTCCAAAAGGTAGAGCGCACATTTGGAACTTGAAGCCTAATTAGCCTTGAAAAATGCACCTAGAATGACCAATTTTTCCTCTTGAGTGCACTTCTTCACCACGAAGAACTGCACCCTGCCTTGAGCGCATGAGCGCATCACGAAGACTTGAAGCATCTTCCTTCATCCCTTCAGAGTGCACAAGTCTGCCCTCGCTTTTGAGCGCATGAGCGCATTGTGAAGACTTGAAGTCCTTTCAACCCATTCCTCATCCCTTTAGAGTGTGCCAGTGTGCCCTCTCTCTCTCCTTGAGTGCATGATCGTATTGTGAAGACCCGATGTCGCAAAAACTCACCCCTTCATCCTGGGTCCCCCCTTTAGGATAATATTATTACTTTTCTAACTAGTGGCTCATTTTTCCTACCGGTGCTAGAAGTCTCCCTCATACACCTTACATTGGGTGTCTACATTCTTGCTGCCCCATAGAGGTGTTGTGTTCTCTTATGTTTGTTGTTGACCAAGGAAAATCCTTAAATTTTCTCCAATGGTGTTTAGATCGTATGACCGGATGGGCTCTTACATTAAATGGTGTGAGGTCTAATTGGGACTTCACATCAGGGAGATCCCCTTACAATGTTGGATGCATCCAACACTATCAACATTTTTGGCGCTAGAAGGAGGGCTAGATGACAAGTTGAGGTTGTGAAGTCTATCTAAATCTCTTACCTTTAATGGCTTCATCCCATATCATAATCTCGAGTTGTTTTTCCGAAGCTTTAGATCTTTCAATCCCCATGTAATTTTTACATAACTTGTCACATTTTGAATTTGATGGCAAGGGTACAACAACCATCCTTCATTACATGATTGAATTTGTTCAATTGTGTTTTTCAAGTGGCGTTTATTCTAAAGACATTATCACATGGTTGTTTACCCTTACATTGGATGGTCGTGCGAAGCAATGGTGCTATTATCTACCCATTGCTTCTATTACATATTTCAAGAAGTTGGTTAACGAACATCGACACGTTTTCAAAAATTATGAATATCAATAAGTCTCAATGAAATCAATCAACTTAGAATGGAACCAAATGAATCTCTCGAATATTTCGCTGATTGATTCCTTCATCTTTGTTATGAATTTTTAGATGAGGATGTGGACTAGAAATTCTTGGATGAGAAATTTCGTTTCTTAGTCCAAATGTCAAGAAAATATTTTGAATCTGATTCAATATA
>APFE030956642.1:131011-151209 GCA_000404065.3 Pinus taeda | reverse complement strand
TTCCTCCTCCTCCATCTATAAATGACTGTCACCCTGCATTAAACCAACTAGTTTTTGCTAGAGCTATTGTGAGTGCCGAGTTCATGCTGGATTGATAGTGAGAATTGAGAGTTATAGAGGGGTTATGCTGCCAAAATATTGAGAGAGAAGAGGTCACTTTGCAAGGCGTATTTAGCTGCTGGCCCAGCCAGAGGAGGTTCAATGTCAGGACCCTTTGGTTGTAATCTTTCTCTGTTTTTTACTGATTAATGAACGACTATCATTATGGTTCCACTCATGTGTCTTCTGATGGTATTTGAGTTATATCTTGTCTGACCGATATATAATTGCATATACTGGATTTTACGCTTGTGTTTGTATTGTTCTTTGCTTGTGCAGGTGTCCGTTTACGTGGAGCGTAGGGATTGTGACCAGCCAAAGCCAAAGGACGGGAGCGGCGTTTCTTCTACAACAACTAGCGTTGGATTCCAGGTAGATCATTCTGATTGATCTTTGATTTATGCAATTAGGAACCTGCGTGTAGCGTGTGTGATTGTTGCTAGACCCGTGTTGGGCTAGTGGGATCGCCTCTGTCCGCAGAGGGGATTTACCAGTTCAACAAGGATGTAGAAGGATCTCTAAAATGACTATTGATTTGTTATCAGAATGGTCGATAGGCCATGGTTTATAAATAATAAGTCTTGGAGGGCTCGCTTGGGTTTTGTAAGACTATATGTGTGTTTGTGTCTTTAAGGTCGGGCTGGGCCAAGGCTTAACTAAGCTCAAGAGAGACAACCTTCATCTATATACACATATAAATATGTACAGTTATATTTTTACATGTCACAAGCTGAGCCATGTCTAGATAATCTAAGCTTAGGAGAGGCAATGTTATGCATATATAGCTTTATATATGTAGACGTATGGTTGAGTCATGATGAAGCTCAGAAGAGATTATTTTTTAGTGCAAGTAGCGCATAGGAGAAGGAGCTCGAGGTTTTTCATATAGAGATATGTGTTTATGTTAGGGGCCTTGGGTAGATGTCCTGTTAACTATACACAATATTACTTGTTAAGGCGCAGGGAAGGTTGGAGGCCCTAAGTGCAAGAGGGTTAAACTTGAGCCTGATATACCCATATGAAAAGGCGTTATTATCGAGTGCTACAGGGAGGTGATTTGAGTTGTTAACCAGAAGTCAATGTTACCACTATGGATGATCCCAGAACATTTATCCTAGAAGTTTAACAAGGAGTCTCTATTCAGAACCCTTGGGATTTTATTCTTTGGATGACATCGTTGTGAGGGACTCGCATGGCCAATGTCACATTGTGGGGAGAGCAACTACATCCTCATAAGTGGTCCATGGAGGGTCCAACCCCCTCACCACTACATACCCACTTAACGTCAATCGACAGAGGTAGAAGCATGACATGGAGGGCGATGTCACTCGAAAGTTTCAAAGGATCATTACATGGGAACCGTTGGGGTGATGTGGCTTATATATATATATATATTATGTAATATAGTCCTTGAAGGTTTTTAAAAAGAGTATAAGAAGTAAAATCCTAGGGTGTTGTAGTAGTAGAAGGGTCACATATGCTATAAGTGGTGCCATGTAACCCCATAAGCTCTTCTACGAAAGTTTTGACGGGGCTTGCAAGTGAACCATTGGGATCCTATTCCCATGGTGAGGTGGCATTTAAAAGGGGCCGAATGAACCATATTTGTGGAAGGGGGAAGTTTGCATATATGTCTAGTAAGTTATGAAAAAAGGAGCATATATACATAATAGGACATCCATATGAGTGGGTCGGCAACTGCTATGTGGATATATATATCTATATCTATATATATATATATTATATATATATATATATATCTATATATATATATAAATATATAATATATATATATATATAATATAGTAAGCTATGAAAATAGAGCATACATATATAACATGACACCCATATGAGTGGATCAAAAGGTGTTATGTGGGTAATGACATGGATAGCAAAATGGGCACGACGTGGCAGGCGAGGATGACCAAGCAAATTTTAATAGACCAATCTTTGTGGACTCATATATTTTGATCTTGGAATCCGATTAAGGTAAAATTCATATAGTTGCGAAGTTCTTGATGAGATGAATGCACTGATGCCATCTGTTTTAGGTATTGAAAAAGTAGATAAACTTTTTAGACCCCACTTCCATAAATATACCTTGGATGTTGGCTTAGTATGGTAACTACCTCCCTCTACCCTTAGTTAGGGCTAGGGATAGTAGGGGATATGTTACAAATGAGGAGAAAACATTGGGGACAAAGGGAACCATCGATGAGGGATCCACGAAGCAAGAAGGATTAGATAGCGTAGGTAAAACATGTGTCATGCTCACTAACCAAAAACGGGGGGTGACGAAGGAGCCCTAAAGACGTGGAAAAAACCCAGAGAATCGACAATTGAGAATGGGCGGAAAAATTTGGAACCCTAGCCTAAAAAGGGCCGCAAGGGAAAGGGAATTCAATAGAGTGTGAAGGGAAGGAAATATCAATAGAGGATCTAAAGGCGTTATACATTGGTGAGGTTGAAAAGCTAAGAGGGAAATACTCCTCTTGGTGAGTCCAAATTGATGAAAAGTAACCAAAATTAAGGAGGCTATCTTCACAAGTATGAAGCCCAGAGATGGGATGTGAGACAACAGGGGGGGAATTATGAAATAAAGTTGAAATACCATCTAGAAGGAGAGACAGGGGTACTAGAATATAACTAAAAGAGAAACCCAATTGTAGGTCTTCACCTTTATTGGTGGTGGGATGGATGTTCCCTGGGGAGATGCTTGAGCCAACATGAGGGACCACCGCATTCACTAAGCCTGACATCCTCCATTTTTGACCTTCCATTTCACGACCACTCATAGGGGTGAGAATCTCCTTCAGGTCCATGCCTACCATATCTCATTGGTTTCCCTTCTCATTTCGAGGATTGGTGATTGGCATAGTAAAAATGGATAAACTCTCATGAGGGTCCTTATAAAATTCACTAAAATTTCATCCAGAGGGTAAAGTTAATGTGAATCCTTCATCATTTGAAAGCCTTTAGGTGAACAGGGTTTAGTGGCTATAATGAAGGAGTTGTGACATTGTTTCCATAGCCTCACCATGTGGGAACTTTGAGGAAACCCTAGACCACTTGTGCAACAACCCTTGTGAAAATTCCATGTAATAAAAGTAAATAAAGGCAAAAAAATAACCACATATGATGGGACACTTATTCCAACCTGAATGTTGGGAAAAATCCTAGTGATGGGGATCACTTGTGATTATTTATGGCTAAGGAAATTGGCAAAGGCAATGACTAAGGCTTTGGAAAGGCAAAATGGCATTTTGGCACATATAATTATGAAAATAATGGAAATTAGGACAAAAGGGAGATGAAAGGACATAGGTTGCATGTGAGGAGGAAATTGAAGGAAAATAATGGAAAATTAAGAAAATAGAGGCCTCATTCATAAAAAGGCTTCAAAGGATCAGTTGGTAACATTTTATCAGTTCAATTTTGGAGCTCTCTCGGTATTCTCTCTCTCTCTCATACTCTTGTAGACTTAGAGTTTTCTTGGTGCACTCTTGGAGGGTGTGGCATACTTGGATTTTTGGACCAAGAAGGCAAAGGAAGAGAATGAAAGCACAAGAGGTCATCGATATCAACAACTACATCAAATTTGCTTGTAGGTACCAAGTTGCATGTATGGTTCCTTCACTAGTTTTGGCATGCATGACATATGCATGTGGATTTTTGGTTGTGATTTGTCAGTGGTGTGGAGGATGGTCAGGATTGACAGTGGATTGCCTAGCCTTGCCATTTCCTCGATAGCCATGGTGATTTTTGGTTTGCTTTCATTGTTTTGTTTTGGTTGGTTCTCATGTTTCATTAGCTTGGGTTGAGTTATTAGTCCTAGAAGCCCTCGTTGGACAAACACTTTGGAAACCTTGTAACAACTTGGGTTGAGTTACTAGTCCTAGAAACCTTGGTTGGAAAAACGCTCTTGAAGCCCTTGGTGGGTTGAGTTACTAGTCCTGGAAACCCTGATTAGATAAGCGCTCTAGAATCCTTGAATAAGCTTTGGGTTGAGTTACTAGTCTTGGAAGCCTTAGTTGGACAAATGCTCTAGAAGCCCTGGAAGTCTTAGATGGAGACCAATTCAATGATGGTTTTGTGATGTCTGACCATGAGGTGGAATCATTGTTTGATGGATTGAGGTGGATGACCTATGGAAGCCCTAGATGAGTTTGATTGATGTGTTTTATGAGATCCCACATTCATGCTTGGAATATGGCACAGGGGTGAATGGATGAAGAGACTTTTGTTTCAGCCATTCTATGCTTAGGTGGAACATGGAAGTCCCATCCTAGGTTTGGATTTTGCATCATTAATGAAGGGTTATTTATCCTTATATTTCTATGAGCATTTTGATGTATTGTATATGGTCTATATGGTTGTACTTTCATGAGTATTTCTTCTACTAGTATCTTGGTTATGTATGTGTTTGATGACCACAACCATGTGTGGATCTCATCGTGTTTTTATTTGTAATTAAATGGTCAATGTATCTATGGCCTAATGGATGGAATGGTAGTTGTTGTGTTGAGGCATCAATGGTTCTTAGTGATTCTCAGCTAAGTATGAGACCCCTATACTCAGAACTGTTAATTACACTTGTAGATTACACATTTGCAATATGTCTGATGAAATGCCTGTCATGGCTAGTAGGGGTCCAATCAAGGTCTTAAACAAGTATTTTATTTAATACTGTCATTTCCATGTTATTTTACTGATGGTTCAATTATGGGCAATGGCCTAGGGTCTGGGTCTGAAAAAGTGGCTCAAATCCCGGAGTCTCTGGCATAACATTGGTAACTCTGGTCTCTGGTCATTGGTGGGAAAGTCTGTGAGAGAGACTTTGGGTTTCTGGTCGCTCCCTTGCCCATAGCATGAGAGTGAATGTGGCCTAAGAGATCCAGAACATCAGTAAGACCCAGGGACAGGTTGTCTGAGTGGCTGACATGTCTCCTGAGGGTCCTGTAGCTGATACTTAATGTCTATATGTTGTGTTTCTGTGGGTTCCACTTCCTTAACTTGACTTGGGAGGTTGAATCATATCATAGTGGCCTCTCGTCGCATGTTTACCCTGGTTGGCCGGTTGCTTGGGTAGATGTGGGAGGAGGGTGTTATGTAGTGGTATAAGAGCATGGTTCACCCCTCAGACTAGATGGGCTATGTGTTGGTCATGCATGCATGTCAGTTTCATGTGTGTCTCTCACCCTTGCATTCCATGTGCTTGTTGAATTTGCATGATGTTGTTCATGGTTGTAGTGATGTCATCATCTGAAATTTGAGGTGTTATTATTGAATGCATCACTATGAGTGTATGTCTAGTTACATGTTGATTTATGTTGCTTACATGTATCATTGTAGTATGCTTGGTTACAATCTTGCATGTTTGGTTACATTCTTGTATGCTTGGTTGCAAGTATCATTCTTGCAGGTTTGATTTCAAGTATTGTTCACTCATGCTTGGTCATATGTGTTTATGCATATGTGTGGATGGTTATGCATTGCTTATGCATGTTCATGTTTTCATGTGGTCAAGTATATAGTGATGTAATGATTGTGGTTGTCATGCATGAGGTCGTGGTGTGTTGTTGTTGTTGAGGTCATGCATTAATGACTGGACCCTATCTAGAATGACGATTGCATGATCGTATGCTTATGTTTTATGTTTCTATATGCTATCATTATTATGTTATACATGTAGCATGCTGATTTGTTGATATCGCAGACAAGGTCTCCTCCTCGAGCTATAATAAGGTACGTTGGCTTATTGTGAATTGGTTTAGCTAACATGATACACCTTGCAGGAATAAATATCAAATGGCTAGCAAGATGGTTGACTACAAAGACTCTCCCTATGAACTAGAAGAGAAGTATGGTGTTGGGAACTCTTTCAACCTGGCAGTGACACTCAAAAGTATAAAGGAGGAAATAAGGAGTTGTAAGGCAGATAATGATAGAATCATACAGGCATAGGAAAAGTTAGTAGATGTAAATGCAACCATACTTTAGAGCTTGTCAGAATTGCAGTGACATGGACCACTTCGGATCAACCATGAGCAGGAGGATATAACTAATGGGGCATATGGTAGTAGATCACATGGTGGTCACTAATCAGATAGAGATGACACAATCAGAGATGGCATATTGTTGGACACTCCGAATAGAAGAAGGGATAGACACATGTATGATTTTAGTTCTGATTCAAATAAGCACTATGATCGTCATCAGTATCATCCTTATACAGGAGTGATAAGGGATATTTTCCAGATGAGTTTAACAAAGAAAAGCCACCTTCTTTTGATGGAGAGGTAAATAAATCAAAAGATGCAGAGGCATGGTTGCTAGGCATGAAGAAGTTCTTCAAATTGCATGACTATTTAGAGAACATGAAAGCTAGAGTGGCTACATTCAGTCTCAAAGGAAAAGCAAAAATTTGGTGGGAAGACGTGAAGAATGCCAGAGATATAAATTAGGAAGATTTGAATTGGAGTGAGTTTGAGCAGTTATTCAAGAAAAAGTATTTGTCGGAAAGATACTTTTATGATAGGGTGAAAGAGTTTAATGAGCTAAAGATGGGATCCATGACAGATGATGAGTACACTAGCATATTTTTGGAGTTGCTGAGGTATGTGCCTTACCTCAAGGAGGAGAAGACTAAGATTCAGAGATTCGTTAGTGGATTACGATTACATTCAAAGATAGGATTGACTTCGATGAGCCTAGATCATTGGAGGAGGCCATCCAAAAATGGAAGCATTTCTATGAACAATCGAAGTGCAAAATTGAGACTAAGCTAGACTAGAAAGGTAATGCAAAAAACAAAGGCAAATGGGACAAGAAATGAGTACGACCACATGACACGGGTAGCAAGGAGAATGTTGCACCACTTAATAAGTTCAATACATCAGATAGATGACAGGGATTCCAACTAGGAGAATAGAAAATGAAGACAGGTTGGAAGCCTATAGAGTGTTGGACTTGTGGCAAAGATCATCGCAGGAGAGACTGTCTGTAGAATCAGGGTGGTATACCTCAGATATACAATGCCCAGGAGGCACAAATTGTTGGGGATGTTGGTCAAAGTATTCCATGTATTTATGCAGCATTGGATAATAAACATGCAGAGTATCAGGCATCTGTCATTGAGATGGACGATAAACTTTGTGATCAAGTTATTTCTATTTTGATTTACCCTGGATCTAATTATAGCTATGTTAGTCCTTACTTGGTGGATAAGTGTGGTTTAAGTAAGTAATTGCATGTAGAGTCTTGGTTAGTGTAGTTGGCTACAGGTACGAAGAAACGAGTTCATCATTGGGTAAGAGTTGATGCATCTGACTTGAATGGTATGCCTACCACAACACATTTGAATGTATTACCATTGGGTTCATATAGTATGTTGTTAGGCATGGACTGGTTGTATCATCATATAGCCCAGATAGATTGTTATGATAGATCCATTGAGTGTGTTGATGACAATGGAGAACCAAGAGTCTTCAGGGAAAGAAGAAAGCCACATAAGTTAGGATGGCGATAACTATGCAAGCAAAGCGTAGTCATAGGTAAGGGTGAAAGTTATTTGTAGTGCACATTTCTAGTGTTGATAAAGGTAAGGAAGTTGAGGATGCAAATGTGTTGAGAAGATACCCAGTTCTATAGTAGTTCAAGGATGTGTTTCCTGAGGACATTTCAGAGTTCCCACCTCATAAGGAGGTAGAATTTTTTATTGAGTTAGTGCAAGGGGCAGCTCCAACATCAAAAGCACCTTACTGGATGAGCACACCTAAGTTGGTTGAGTTAAAGTTGCAGTTGAAGGAAATGTTGGACAAGGGATACATTACGCCAAGTGTGTCACCATGGGGAAAACCGGTACTGTTCGTAAAGAAGAAATATGGAACACTTAGATTATGCATTGACTACAGGCACTTGAACAAAGTGATCATCAAGAACATGTACCATTTATCGAGGATTGATGACTTTTTCGATCAGCTGAAGGGAGTAGTAGTGTTCTCGAAGATTGATTTGAGATTCGAATACTATGAGGTACGCACAAAGAGGAGGACATTTACAAGACTGCATTCCAAACCAGGTATGGGCATTATGAGTTCATTGTTGTTCCATTTGGCTTAACTAATGATATAGCTACATTTATGTGTTTGATGAATAGTGTGTTGCGTCCATATTTGGATATGTTTGATATTGTGTTCATTAATGATATACTGATATATTCTAAAAATGAGGAAGATCATGTCGAGCATTTAGCAATAATGTTGAGGCTGTTGAGAGAGCACCAATTGTATGCTAAGCTCAACAAGTGTAGTGTCTTTCAGATTGAGGTACACTACTTGGGGCATGTTGTCTCCAAGGAGGTCATTGCAGTATATCCAGAAAAGTTAAGAGCCATCATGGAGTGAGTAAATCCTAAGAGTGTGGATGAGGTGAGATCTTTCATGGGTTTGGTAGGCTATTATAGGAGGTTCATTAGGAACTTCTCACAGATTTCTTATCCCATCACATCATTGCAAAGGAAAGGTAAGAAGTTTGAATGGACTAAAGAGTGTGAGGCTAGCTTTGAGCAACTCAAGCAGTTGTTGGCACATGCACCGATGCTACAGATTGCAGATACAAACAAAAGAGTTTGTTGTATGCACAAATGCTTGCAAGAGAGGACTTGGTGGATTCCTTATGCAGGATGGACAGGTGGTATGTTATGAGTCCCAGAAACTAAACAAGCATGAGCATAACTACCTGACACATGATTTGGAGTTAGCAACGATCATTCATGCATTGAAGATGTGGAGATACTATCTTCTTGGCATAAGGTTTGTTTTTATGAGTGATCACATTGGGTTGATGTATTTGTTTGACCAACCAAATCTAAATGCCAGGAAGGCTAGATGGTTGGCCATGATCAATGAGTTTGATTTCGAGATCAGGTACATCAAAGGTAAAGAGAACAAGGTGACAAATGCTCTTAGCAGACGGGTACATGTAAATCACTTGGCAGTTATGAGCTCCTATGGGACATATTTATAGGATAGAATCTTACAAGCAGGTTAGCAGGATGTCAGGTATATGGAGATTGTGCATAGGTTGCAACAAGGTGCAGGTACTGGTAGTGGTACAGGTACATTCGATAGCACAAGTACAAGTACAAATACAGCTGCAGGGGCATAGAGTATGGATTATTGCCTTACAACAGATGGGTTTGTCAGGTTCTGAGATAGGAAATATGTATCAGACAATAATGAACTCAAGAAGGTGATCTTGAGGGAATTTCACGTGAAACCTTATTCAGGTCAACCAGGTTATCAGAAGACACTGACAGCAGTGAAGAGATTTTACTATTGGCCAAATCTGAAGAGAGATGTAGCAGAGTTTGTGGCAATATGTTTTGATAGTTAGCGAGTGAAAGAAGAAAGTAAGAATCCAGGTGGAATACTACAACCGATCGTGATTCTAGAGTTGAAATGGGAGGTCATTTCCATGGACTTCATTATAGGTTTTTTGAAGACATTGAGACAACATAATTCCATTATGGTTATTATGGACAAGTTGACAAAGGTTGGACACTTCATTCCAGCTAAGTCTACATTCTCAGCTAGTGATATAGCACAGACATTCATCAGAGATGTGGTCAGGTTGCATGGTGTTCCAAAGAAGATTGTGTTAGACAGGGATGCGAAGTTCACTTCCAAGTTTTGGAAGGAGTTGTTTGCAAGTTTAGGCACAAAGTTGACCTTCAACACAACTTATCATACGCAGACCGATAGAAAGACAAAGAGGGTCAATAAGATATTGGAGGACATGTTAAGAATGTACATGATGCATCAACAGAGGAAGTGGGAAGAGTATCTCCCTTTGGTAGAGTTCGCATACAACAACGTTTATCATGCATTATTGAGGATGAGTCCTTTTGAGGCATTGTATGGGCGGAGTTGTAACACTTCCATCAGTTGGAGTAATCTGGTTAACTGGGTGTTGATTGGACTAGATATGTTGGTAGACATAGAACATGAAATGCAGGTAATAAAGAAGAGTTATGTAGATAGGAACATGTTGTTCAAGGAGTTCCAGGTTGGGGAATAGGTGTACTTGCACATCAAACCAAAGAAGAGATCCTTGCGGATTGGATCATGTGGCAAGCTGACACCACAATTTTTTGGACCCTTCAACATTATTGAGAAGAATGGGCCAGTAACCTATCGACTTGCATTGCCTCCAACAATGAAATTCCATGTATCTTTTCTTAAGAAGTATGTTAAGGATGTTGATCATGTGATTGACTAGTCTGTATTGCAGGTGGAACCAAATGGATAATTCCAACCAGAGCCTCAATGTATATAGCAAAAAAAGGTGCTCATGCTCCGGAAATGAGCAATCAAACAAGTTAAGGTGCAATGGAAGAACTTTGGGCCCAAGGAAGCTACATGGTAGATGGCAGATCATATGCGGGCTATATATCCTTCCTTATTTGCTAGTTGAGGCAAAGCAGTTTTGGCTTGGTGTTTTGGTATATGTTTTGATGATCTTGGTTTATGTACCTATGTATATGGATGTAAATACAACCATGAGTTGTGTTATGAATCTTCACTATGCAGTACATTGTTATGATGTCATTTTATTATGTTGTATGTTGGTTGCTTTTCAGCAGGTTGATCATTGTAAATACTGCATCAAGCTAAGTTATAAAGCTCCATCGACAATATATTTTTCTTACAACTGTTTTGTGTTTATAGGTGTTATTGAACACTGAGGATGGTATTCCCCAAGGGGGAGGGTTCTGTAACATCCCTGGTGAAAATTTCATGTAATAAAAGTAAATAAAGGCAAAATAATAACCACGGATGATGGGACACTTATTCCAAGCTGAATTCTGGGAAAAATCCTAGTGATGGGGATCACTTGTGATTTTTTATGGCTATGGAAATTAGCAAAGGCAATGGCTAAGGCTTCAGAAAGGCAAAATGGCATTTAGGCACATTTATTTGTGAAAATAATGGAAATTAAAAGAAAAGGGAGGTGAAAGGTCACAGGTTGCATGTGAGGAGGAAATTGAAGGAAAATAATGGAAAATGAAGAAAATAGAGGCCTCATTCATAAAAAGGCTTAAGAGGATCAGTTAGTAACCTTTTGTCAGTTCAAATTTGGAGCTCTCTCAACAATCTCTCTCTCTCATACTTTTTGGAGCAAGAAGGCAAAGGAAAAGTAGGAAAGTACAAGAGGGCATCAGGTTAGCAGCTACATCAAATTTTCTTGCAAGTACCGAGTTGCATGTATGTTTCCTTCACTAATTTTGGAAGGCATGGCATATGCATGTGGATTTTTGGTTGTGATACGTCAGCGGCATGGAGGATGGCCGAGATTGACAGTGGCTTGCCTAGCCTTGCCATTTCCTAGATAGCCATGGTGATCGTGGGTTTAATTTCATTGTTTTGTTTTGGTTGGTTCTCATGTTTCCTTAGCTTGGGTTGAGTTATTAGTCCTGGAAGCCCTGGTTGGACAAACGTTCTGGAAGCTATTAGGGGAATTTTGAGGACTAAAATGGGCATCCTAAGGAAATTATAAAATAATAGTGGAAATAATAAAATAATATTAGATTACATCATCAAGTTTTAGAGGAAAAAAAGGAAAAAACTATTTTTCAACTCATATTTTCAAATTATCTCCCTATGGGTTCACCCAAATTTTGAGCAGTAACACTCGTTGGATGCAAAATTTGATTCCTCATCCAAGGAGTACCCATTTTGCATATTTTTAATGAACCCTACTACACGAAAAATGAGAAATACATGAAAAACATGATTGCAATCACATTTTTTTATGTATTTCTCATTTTTTGTGTAGTAGGGTCCATCGAAAGTATGCAACATGGGTACTCCTTGGATGGCGAATTGAAATTTTTATCCAACTCCCGCTCAAAATTTGAGTAAAACCTTAGGGAGATAAGTTGAAAATATGAGTTTAAAAAGTAGTTTTATTATTTTTTAATCTTTTTACTTTTTTACTCCAAAAATGGTGAATCATCCCCCATGGTTGACATCATCAACTTGAATCCTATTGGTTCTTATAAAGTTTATTTTGGTTGTACATTTTTCTTAGGAGGCCAATTTTAGACCTCAAAATTCCCCTAATACCTGTAACATCTTGGGTTGAGATACTAGTCCTTGAAGCCTTGGTTGGAAAAATGCTCTGAAAGCCCTTGGTGGGTTGAGTCACTAGTCTTGGAAGCCCTGGTTGGACAAATGCTCTGGAAGCCTTAAATAATCTATGGGTTGAGTTACTTGTCCTAAAGCCTTGGTTGGACAAATGCTTTGGAAGCCTTAAATAAGCTGTGGGTTGAGTTACTAGTCCTGGAAGCCATGGTTGGACAAATGCTTTGGAAGCCCTGGAAGGCTTGGATGGAGACCAATTTGATGATGGTTTTGTGATGTCTGAGCATGAGGTGGAATCACTGTTTGATGGGTTGAGGTGGATGGCATCTGGAAGCCCTGGATGAGTTTAATTGATGTGTTCTATGAGATCCCACATTCATGCTTGTAATATGGCATGGGGGTGAATGGTTGAAGAGAGATTTGGCTCAACCATTCTATAGTTAGGTGGAACCTAGAAGTCCCATCCCGGGTTTAGATTTTGCATCATTAATGAAAGGTTATTTCTCATTGTATTTCTATGAGAATTTTTTTCGATTGTATGTGGTGTATATGGCTATATTTTCATGAGTATTTATGCTGCTATTATGCTGGTTATGTATGTGTTTTATGACAACATCCATGTGTGGCTGTCATCATGTTTTTACTTGTAATTGAATGATTAATGTATCTATGACCTAATGGATTGAATGATAGTTGATGTGTTGAGGCATCAATGGTTCTTAGCGATTCTCATCTAAGTATGAGGCCCCTATGATCATAACTATTAATTACACAAATAGATTACACATTTGCAATATGTTTGACGAAATGTTTGTCATGGCTAGTAAGGGTCCAATCAAGGTATTAAACAATTATTTTCTTTAATACTGTCATTTCCATGTTATTTATTGATTTGAAGAGATGGTTCAATTATGGGCAGTGACCTGGGCTTTGGGCTTGGAAATGTGGCTCAAATCCCAGTGTCGTCGGCATAGCACTGACAACTTTGGTCTCTGGTCACTGGCCGGCAAGCTTGTGAGAGTGAATTTGGGTTTTTGGTCGCTCCCTTGCTCATAGCATGAGAGATGCTATGGCCTAAGAGATCCAAAACATCAGTGGGACCCAGGGACAAGCTGTTTGAGTGGCTGAAAAGTCTTCTGAGGGTCCTGTAGTTGAAACTTAATATTTGTATGGTGTGCTTCCATCGGTTCCACTTCCTTAATGTGACTTAGGAGGTCGATTCATATCATAGTGGTCTCTTGTCTCATGTTTACCCTAGCTAGCCAGTTGCTTGGGTAGATGTGGGAGGAGGGTGATACAAATTAGTGAAGGAAACCCCTGATGGTCATGGAAAACAATATGAGGAAAACACTCGGTGGATTTCAATGTGGCAAGGTGAACCATCTTGTTTTTAGTATATATTTGATTTGTATCAAAAAGGAGTCAAGTGTCCTGTGAAGGAAACGGCTGTAGTGGATTGGAAAAACCCTTCCTCCATCCAAAATAACATTAGATTGTTTAAGGAAATTATTGTAGGAGAGGTGGAATTTAGTAGTTTTAACATGAATATATGCTAGTTATGAAATGAAAAAAGTTCATTTTCCTAAATATTAGTATAGCCATATAAATTAAATGATTAGTAAATATTGATAGACATCAATCTATAATAAGCATCAAAACACTTCATCATAAATCTCAAGTTGCTAAAATAGAATTAAAAAATCATAAGAATTAATTAAGTTATGAATGTAATTAAAATTATTATTATTATTGATACACATCATTGCTTTGTGGAATGAATCTCAAGATCCTGAATGGAGTTAAGACTATCAAATTGCTCGGCTCCTAGTGTTCCTCAATTTTGACTCTCGACAACTTTCTTCCATTGGAATCCTCTCATGGTGCTCCCTTGGGGGGGAGGAGGTGGGTCCTCCTTTCGCATCATCATGGTTAGTCATTCACATTATCCACCTCTTCACAATTTTTTCAACTCCAACAATGACAAAAACTGACCTACTACAAGCTCTCACCCTTCAATGTTTAGCGAAGCAAAACCCACCACTTCAGTAACTACAAATGTTGCAAAAAACTTGGCAAATAGAAACTCATTCCTTCCACAAGTAACCAAATCTCCACTTCTAAAAATCCCTATGGAAAAAATTGGTGGGAAGGTTGAACTTATGCGGAAGTATGCAATCATATGCAAGTTCATAGGGCCTTGGCCTTTAGTTTACACTCTCCTTAACTAGATAAAAAAAAAAATTGACCCTCTAGGGTGTCCTAAATCTCAAGCTTTGATATCAAGGCTTATTTAGTACAATCTTCAATAATATTAGAGATAGAGATAGGATTTCTCAAGGGGGGCCATACTTCATGAACTCATTCGACATGTTCATGAAACCATGGGTCCCTCGATTTAACCCTAAGAAAGAGGACTTCTCCATGGTGCCAGCATGCATTCGTCTCTACTCTCTTCCATAAGAGTATTGGGACCTGGATATTCTGGGGCACATTAACAACAAAATTAGTCAGGTTGTTATTCTCTCAGACATTAAAAAACATGGGTGCTATATGTATAATTCCCACCTCTGTGTCTATCTGAATTTATCTGAACCACTCCCTACTAATATCCAAGTCAATAGTGAAGACATCATTTGGGAGCATCCTATATATTATGAACAAATTCCATTCAGATGTAATTGCTACCACAAATATGAGCATCTTTTCTAAGACTGCCCAACCAATCCACTCCTAGTGGCAGAACAAAGCACTCATCCCTCGAAGCAAAGTGACTATACTAGAATCACCTATCGTTAGAAAATAACAAAGAAATATGATGAGTGAAATCCCTCCTCCTCAGATCTTGGAACAAACATGTATACATTTCTCAGCAGATCACAGAGGAGGAACCAAAAGGCAGTAAAAAATGCTTCGAGACAGCTAAAGAATTCCCTATTTCACAACCCATTCAACAACCACCCCAAAACAAAGATGAACAACTAGCATCTAAGGCCCCCCAAAAATATATTGACATGGAACAAGAGAATCGATATCCTTCTAAAGTGGGTGAAATTAAAGGCATGGAATTGCAAGACATTGATCTTCAAGTGCTTGCAAAGGAGTGGAAAATCAAAGACCCTACCTTAATTCTTGAGGATGAAGTTCGGATCATAGCATATCTCAAGCATTAGGATTTGATTCTACAATAGGTACAAATCCTAGCTAACTTTATTCCCCACACTCTTCCCTCCTCCTCTTAAGGTGTTAAAATAAATGCTTCAAAATACAAATGAACACTACTGAAAAAACCAAAAAGAAAGGTCGAAAATCCAACTTCCAACTAATCCAAGTTCTAGGTGTTTTCCTTGTCAACATTGGGTGAGTTGTAACCACTGCAAGTGTTATTTCAAAACCCACCACCCCACCCCCCCCCCCCCCCCCCCCCAACAAATGATGAAAGTCATCTCAAGGAATCCTAGGGTCCTTAATGGCAAATCCAAGGAAAGCCTTTTTAAAGAAAATTCATATGGAAAAACCCCACATCTTGCTTATCTAGGAAACCAAATGCTCATCAGACACCCTTCAACATATCCTTTAGTATATTTTGAAGACCAGTGAAAATCTCTCTCAAAGTGCCAATGGTGCTTCAAGAGGGCTTGGTATAATCTATAATCTTGATATTGTCACTCTAAAAAAAAAAAATCTTTTCCCAGAATCCTCTCAGCCTGTTTTCAGTTGAGTATCTCTTCTCTCACTGGCATAATATCCAATTTATGGTCTTAACTCCCCTGTTGATAAATAACTCTTTATTCACTATCTACATTCTGCCTTCAATCTGATAAGTCCTCACTATGGGATTTTAGTAGGCGAGTTTAACCTAATTAAACTCTCTAGGATAAAGAAGGGGGAATTTTACGAATAAAGGAAGAAAGCCCTATTTTCAATGACTTTATCAATGATGTCAATCTTGTGGACCCTCCCATTATTAATAACACTCATACCTGGAATAATAAGAGAGATGGATCTTCTCAAATCGCCTCTTGTTTGGATGAATTCATCATATTTGAATCCCTCTTGCTCTTAGTTACTAAATTTAAAACCACCATCCTTCCTGCCATAGATATGGTCACTAACCCATCTCTCTTTCTCTTGATTCGTGATGTTTGCCCAAGAAAAAACCTTTTAGATTTGAATCTTTTTGGCTAAGACATCTTGAATTCCTCTTGAAAATAGAATCTTGGGGGAATGTTTCAGTCAACATTCCAAGGTTTATAATGCTTTTCTTTTAGAAAATACTCAAAATTCTGAAGAAAAATCCAAAGGAATAGAAAATAAAAATATTTGAAAACATCTTTAAGGATAAACAACATTTGATTGAGGAGATGGAAACAATTCAATAATTCATAAATCAATAAGGCTACGTAGCATATTTATGATCTAGAGAAGCTTTCATTCAATAGAAACTCAATGAGAGGCTTGTTCAAGAGGAAAATTTATTGAAATAGAAATCTCAAGTTCAGTGGCCTAAAGAAGGGGAAAAGAATACCAATTCTTTTCAAAGATCCAAGGTCAACCATAGGCAGCAAAATCATATTTTAAGCATCCAAATCTCCCTCAATAAAATGTTATAAAGTCATGATAATATTGTCAACGAGATTGCAAACCATTTCAAATCCATCCTCACTGAATCTACACCGAAAAAGAGACCTTTCAGAAAGGAAATCACAAAGAATATCCCAAACCTAGTCACTAAAGAACATAATTCCCTTCTACTCAAAGAAATATCCTTTCAAGAGGTAGAAGTTACTGTAATGGAAATACCTAAGTGGAAATCTTCAAGCCCGATGGATTCACAACTAAGTTTTTCCAAGGCTATTAGAAAATTACGGGGCAGGACATATGGCAAGTAGTAAACGATTCTTGTCAATCTACATCCATTCTCACTACCTTTAACACCAACTTTATTTCTTTTCTCCCCATATCTTTCAAGTCTATTGCACCCTCTGACTAAAGTTATCTATAAAAATATCTCAAAAGTCATAACCAATCACTTAAAGCCCTTTCTTCCCTTGCTAATCTCCCTAGAGCGGACTAACTATGTGTAGGGGTGCCAAATTTTAGACATGATCATCCTGGCACACAAGCACATCCATTCTCTTCAATCCTCCAACATGCTTGGAATTCTTATAAAGCTTGACATGTCAAAGGATTTTTAAAATCTTAGCTAGCAATTCATTTTTCACACCTTAATCGCTTTTGGCTTCAACAAGAAATGGATTCACTGGGTAATGGATTTCATCTTCGAGGTCTTCTTCTCCATATTCATTAATGAATCTCCTTCTCCCACTTTTATCCCATCCTATGGCATTAGGGTGATTCCATTTCTCCCTATATATTTTTTCTTTTGTTGGAGGGTTTAGGTATAAGTATTAAGCATGCTCTCTTAAAATACCAACTCCACAAGTTCCCCATGGGAATCCTATTGCAACGTTCCACTCACCAATAATTCCTTGATGATACCCTCTTAATGGGGACTCCTATTGTTAAATAAGCTTCCACTTTCACCAAAATTATGCATTCTTTTTCCGAGGGCTCTCCAATTTCCATCTGTTTGAGCAAATCATAATTAATCTTCTTAAATACAACACGTGCTTTTCAAGATCACATTTATCCTATTCTTGGCATTCAATTAGGCTCCCTCGTGTCCAAATATTTGGGTGCTCCTCTCACTGGAAATCCTCTAAAAGTCAAAGTTTGGGAGGACATGCTCTTAAAATTTGACTCTAAACTCTCCAACTGACTTTTTGAGCTCTCAACTTTGCAGGACATTTAATTATGCTAAAATCTTGCTATGCAACCAGCTCAAAAAGATAGATCAACAACTTAAAAATTATCCTCTTTGAGGGGTAAACCTCCTTTACATTACATAAATGAACAATTCTTGTATGATTCAAATGACAAAACCTCCTTTGTATATATAGGAGTATAAGGGGCCATAATATAATCAGAGCCTACATAACAATAATAATGTAAGGGCACAACAATAACAATAGTGGGCTTCTATGGGGCACAACAATAACAATATGGGGGCTACATGGGAAAAACAATAACAATAATGGGGATACACTAGTATTACAGGGACCTAACATGCCCCTCTTCTTGAAAAAAGTGTTTTCCTCAACACGTGAGTAATTCTGGATGCTTCTGTATAAAATTCTTATCCTCCCATGTGGAATCTTTAGCGGGTAAGTTATTCCACTTAATGAGATACTCTGAAATTGATCAATTCTGTAGCTATTGGGTTCTTGTTTCCGTGACTTCTTCAAGCTCAAATATGATTTTTCCTTGTTCATCAAGTTATGGAAACACTGCTTGAACTGGAAGCTTGTTGCCGATAACCTTCTTTAGGCATGAAACATAGAAAAATAGTTGTACTCGGGGAGATGCAAGCCACTCCACTTTGTATGCCATAGTACCAATTTTTTGCAACACCTTGTAAGGACCGTAGTACTTGGGTGATAATTTATTATCCTTCTTAAATTGCTTGAGAGACATTTTTTGTATGTTTTTAGCAGTAACAATACCCAGTCACCTGCATCAAAACTTCTTTCACTGCGATGTTGATATCCCTGTTGTTTCATTTGACTCTACGCCAGAGTGAGGTTATCCTTTAAGAGTTGGAGAACTTGTTGATGCTCGATGTGATCTTCCACTGTTTGAACCTTATAATTTTCTCTTAAAGATAATGTTATGGATGGTGGATGATATCCATAAAGTGCCATAAATGGGGTCATTTTTGTTGCAGTATGGAATGAAGTGTTATACCAACATTCAACTAGAGGTAACCACTTGACCCATTGTGTTTATTTATCAGATACAAATCAATGAAGATATCCTTCCAAACATCTGTTCACTGTCTCAGTTTACCCATCAGATTGAGGATGATAAGATGATCTATGAGATAATTGAGTACCAAGACAAGAAAATAATTCCCTCCAAAAATTTCTTGTGAGAATGGGATCTCTGTCACTTACTATAATCTTTGGATTTCCATGAAGCTTTTGAATTGTTTCCATAAATGTTGTAGCAACTGTACTGGACTTAAACGGATGAGATAATGCAAAAAAGTGTGCATACTCAGTAAGTCTATCAAATACCACCATGATGTCACTCTTTCCTTCAGACTTGGGTAAACCTATGATAAAATTCATTAAGACCTCCTCCCAACGCTGTCTTGGAATGGCTAAAGATTGTAATAGACCCGAGGTCTTAATTTTCTCAACTTTATTTTGTTGGTAAACCAAATATTCTATCACAAACTTCTGAATATTAGATTTAAGGCCATCTCAAAAAAATCCTTCTTCACCCTATGGTAAGTTTTAAAAATCCAGAGTGCTCTCCTAAGGGAGAGGTGTGTAATTCCAAAAGAATCTTTTGTTTGAGTTGGGAATTATTACAAAGATATAAGCGATCTTGGTACCATAATGAATCATTTTTCCAGCTAAATGTATCATATGTACTGGGATCTTGTTGCAACTTTTGAATGAGTGACCACACCTCTTCATCATACTTCCATTCATCCCTTGTTTCAGTTATCCACTCAAGTTGGATAATAGAAATGGCACAAAGCAATGCTCCCACATCCTCATCCTTTCTTGAGAGTGCATCTGCAACAACATTTTGCTTCCCTTTTTTGTAGATGATTTCAAATTTGTAACCCAACATCTTTGTCACCCATTTTTTGCTCTTCTAAAGATAATATTTGTTCCCAAAAGTATTTAAGATTATCATGATATGTTTTTACCTTGAAGTGTCCTCCCATTAGGCAATGTCGCCATTTCTTTTGTGCATGTAGTGTTGCCAACATTTCCTTCTCATAAATAGGTTTGTGTAAATACTTTCCTTTGATTGGATAACTTTCAAAAGAATTAGGTCTTCCTTCTTGCATTAAAACAACACCAATTACATTTCTTG